>JAZHYW010000916.1:0-10716 GCA_037355805.1 Ixodes ricinus
CCGCGAGCGCAGCTGTCCAAGTAGGCAGCGCGCTCGTGGCTTAACGGTTATCGCGCTTGCCTTCCACGCAGAAAGCCAGTGGTTCGATTCCAGTCAGGGGCACTGCGTCTTTTATTTATTCTTCCAATTTAGATTTCTGGTAATTTCGAGAACCGTGTTGCTCGTTCTGAGTTAGAATGTTCTGCGCACCGAATGTTCTACGCCGAATGTTCCAGAAGCCCACGCGTGCACATAAGGGGCTCCGCGTAACCAGCCGGAGTCAGTTTCGCCTCAGCGTTCGATCCTGCTGCTTCGCCGCTTTCGACGCCCGCGACGCTCTGTTGTTATCTTTCTTTTTCCCTTTATTTTTGGGCACAAGTTCGCCCCATTAAACATTCAGTTTACTCAGTCATTCGCCGCCTCATCACTTGTCATTCGTGACATTTTGGTGGAGGTGCGGGGTAACGCATGCCCCTGCCGCGTACCCCTCCGAGTTCCCGCAGTGCAAGTCCGAACACAAGCCCCCAAGAACCCAACGAAGACCAGACCGAGCTCCGATCAAGTCGCCGGAACCTTGGCCTACCCCCGGAGTTAGGACCCTTGCCACCTAGGACCAGGCAAACAAGGACGACGACGATGGCCAACCAGTCGGAGACCCCGGCCGCTTCTGCCGTCGTATACCTGCCCGTCGCACCCCGGACTCCGACGCCTTTCCACGGGGAGATCCACGAAGACGTTGAAGATTGGCTTCAACATTACGAACGAGTGGCCCGCCATAACCGATGGACACCGGAGCAGTGCCTTCAGAACGTCTACTTCGCTCTGGAAGGCACGGCACGCACCTGGTTTGAGAACCACGAAGCGTCAATTTCGTCGTGGGAAGAATTCGAGGCCGAGCTGCGACGCACCTTTGCCAACCAGCACCGACGACAGCGTGCCGAAGAACTCCTGCGAGCGAGAACCCAAGGGCCGACCGAGAGCGTCACAAGCTTTGTCGAAGACGTTCTCCACCTGATGAATCGCGCCGACCCAACCGCTCCCGAAGACAAAAAGCTGCGTGTCTTGATGCGCGGCGTGAAGGAAAACATCTTCGGTGGCCTTGTGCGGAGCCCGCCTACCACCGTCGAAGGTTTCATCACTGAGGCCACCAACATCGAGCGTGCTCTGCAAGCCCGGGCCAGCCACTACCAGAGACTACCCGGCGTCAGCGCGGTTTCGCAGTCCGCTTGCGACCTTGCCCACGACACCCCGGGCATTCGTGAACTTATCCGCGACATCGTCCGGGAGGAGCTTAAGAAGCTTCTGCCGACTGCTGAGCGCCCGGCCTCAATCTCCATTGCCGAGGTTGTTCGGGACGAGGTTCAGCGAGCGTTCCTGCCGGATACCCCTGTCACCGTGGCCGCAGCCAATGAGCCGACGCTGAGCTACGCCGCCATGGCCCGACGCCCGCCGCAAGCTCCCCGCCAAGCCACGGCGGCACCCCGAAGAGACGCCCGAACGCCGCAGTACCCCCGACGACAGGAAGATCAGGCGCACGTTCGCCCAGAACAACCTGCGCCGAGGAAGACGGACGTCTGGAGGACGGCCGACCGACGCCCGCTGTGTTACCACTGCGGGGAAGCTGATCATGTGTACCGCCGATGCCCATACAAACGACTCGGGCTGCGCGGGTTCCACCCGAACGATCCGCGCCCCCGTTATGGTGAACGCCCTCGGGAGATCGACGAGTACCTGCGACGACCTCAGTCCCCCGAGCCTGCGTACCGCCGAGTGTCCCGGTCGCCGTCGCCACGACGTCCAGCTTCGCCGATGCACCGATCCCGACGTGAAAGCCTGTCACCCCTCACTCCTCGCCGGGGAAACTAGGCGCGGCAACCCCTGGAGGTGGAGTTGCCGAAGACGACCGACGCCAAGATCCTCCACGAACGTCGGAGGGCCCCCACTCAAACGCCACCAGAGACCGAAACGACGCTCCTGCAACGGTGAAGAATAACCTAAACATCGTTATCGACGGTCACGACGCGTCGGCTCTCGTCGACACCGGAGCAGACTACTCCGTCCTGAGTGGGAGGCTCTCCCAACGCCTTCGGAAAGTGACGACGCCGTGGGATGGCCCACAGATACGCACCGCCGGGGGACATCTCATCACGCCAGTCGGAAGATGCACTGCTCGTGTCGAGATTCACGGCGAGACGTGTCCGGTAAAGTTCGTCGTTCTACGGGACTGTGCGAGGGACGTTATACTCGGAATGGACTTCTTGTGCGAGTACAGCGCCGTCATCGACCTGGAAGCCAACGAGTTGAGGCTGCGGAAACCTGTCGTAATGCCCGAGGATCAGAAAACTTTGGCAGCCACGTCAGCTACAGTCCGTGTACTCTCCGACCACGTGAACTTGCCACCACGCTCGAGTGTACTTGTGCCTGTCGCGGCCGAAAAAGGCATCTGCGGAGAAGCTTTGCTGGAGGGTAGCGTCCAACTGCTCCTAGAGAGAGGGATCGGCGTCGCAAGAGGCATCGCGGAGCTCCAAGACGGACACACTGTCGCACTGGTAACGAACTTCCGACAGGAGGCCCAGCACCTTACGAAAGGCACCGCCGTGGGTCACGCCGAGGAACTCCCGGACTCAGCCGCAATCGCCGGAATATCAGAAGACCTCTCTTCGTGGCCACCCAAGACAACGCCGCCTTCGCAGTTTGACATCGACCCAACCCTGCCTACCCCACAACGACGACAACTCAGTAACCTTCTCGCCGAGTTCACTGAGTGCTTCTCCACGTCGTCAAAGGTGCGCCAAACGACCGTTGCGAAACACCGAATTGTCACTGAAGACAACGCGCTTCCTGTTCATCGGTCGCCGTACCGTGTCTCTGTGAAAGAGAGAGAAGTCATCCAGAAGCAGGTCCAAGAAATGCTGGATGACGACATTGTCCAGCCCTCAAGCAGCCCGTGGGCTTCACCGGTAGTCCTTGTGAAAAAGAAGGACGGGACTCTTCGGTTCTGCGTGGACTATCGTCGGCTGAACGCCGTAACAAAAAAGGACGTCTACCCGCTGCCCCGCATCGACGACACTTTGGACCGGCTGCGCCATGCCCGATACTTTTCGTCGATGGACCTGAAGAGCGGGTACTGGCAGATCGAGGTCGACGAACGAGATCGTGAGAAGACTGCTTTTGTCACGCCGGACGGACTCTACGAATTTAAAGTGATGCCGTTTGGACTGTGCACAGCACCAGCGACCTTCCAGCGCGTAATGGATACCGTCCTTTCAGGCTTGAAATGGCAAAGCTGTCTCGTCTACCTCGACGACGTCGTGGTATTCGCAAGCGACTTTGACGAGCACCTGAGACGTCTGCGAGCCGTGCTACAGGCTATCCAGAATGCTGGACTTACACTCAAGCCGTCAAAATGTCAGTTCGCTTACGGCGAGCTCAAATTCCTGGGCCATGTCGTGAGTGCTCAGGGTGTAAGCCCTGACCCGGCAAAGACATCCGCTGTCGCCGCATTTCCAAAGCCATCAGACAAGAAAGCCGTTCGAAGATTTCTTGGGCTGTGCGCTTACTACAGACGTTTCGTTCGCGATTTTGCCAAGATTTCTGCACCGCTCACGAATCTAACGAAGGACAACGTGAACTTCCAGTGGGGAGAGGAGCAAGAACAAGCGTTCAACGAACTGAAGGAAAGACTCCAGTCGCCCCCTATCCTCGGACACTTCGATCCATCAGCGGAAACGGAAGTTCACACTGACGCCAGCAACGCCGGACTCGGCGCGGTACTCGTCCAAAGACAAGACGGAGCAGAGAGGGTGATCGCTTACGCAAGCCGGGCACTGTCTAAGGCAGAGCGAAACTACTCAACGACCGACAAGGAATGTCTTGCTGTCGTCTGGGCGCTAACCAAGTTCCGCCCGTACCTGTATGGGATTCCGTTCCGCGTTGTCACGGACCACCACGCTCTCTGTTGGCTCGCCAACCTAAAGGACCCGTCAGGACGCCTCGCTCGCTGGAGTCTCCGACTGCAAGAATTCGACGTAACCATTGTGCATAAGTCTGGCCGCAAGCATAACGACGCCGACTGTCTGTCTAGGGCCCCAGTCGAACCCCCTTCCGACAGCACCGACGACGACGATGACGACCGTTTTCTCGGCGCAGTTACAGATACCGACATGGGAGCACTCCAACGAGACGACCCGGAACTCCGCGCGGTGATCGACCACCTCGAGGGTCAAGGAAGTTCAGTCCCGCGAGTCTTGGCCCGAGACATGTCAAGCTTCGTTCTGCGGCGAGGCGTGCTTTTCAAGAAGAACTTCGGAACCAGTAACTCTGACTGGCTGCTGGTGGTTCCTGCTGGCCTTCGAGAAGAAATCTTTCAAGCATGCCACGACGACCCGACGGCTGGACACCTCGGCTACAGCAGGACGCTAGCCCGGATTCGTGACAAGTACTACTGGCCGAGACTCCCGAAGACCGTCCATCTGTACACACGGTCCTGCCATGAGTGCCAGCGACGTAAAAAGCCTCCGACGAAGCCAGCGGGACTTCTGCAGCCGATAATTGCCCCGACTACGCCCTTCCAGCAGGTTGGAATGGATTTACTTGGGCCGTTCCCAACATCAACGCAAGGAAACCGGTGGATTATCGTGGCGACCGATTATCTTACACGATACGCCGAGACGAAAGCCCTTCCATCGGGAACAGCGGTTGAAGTCGCCAAGTTTTTCGTCGAGTCCATCCTCCTTCGACACGGCGCACCTGAAGTGCTGATCACCGATCGCGGGTCATCTTTCATGGCACATCTGACTCAAGAAGTTCTTCGGCTCAGCCACACCAGCCATCGACGAACCACCGCTTATCATCCGCAGACCAACGGGCTAACGGAGCGGCTCAACAAGACGATCGCCGACATGATCTCCATGTACGTCGACGTAGAGCACAAGACATGGGACGAGGTGTTGCCGTACGTCACGTTTGCGTACAACACAGCGGTGCAAGAAACCACGGGAATGACACCGTTCCAACTGGTACACGGCCGGACGGTTACCACAATGCTCGACGCCATGCTGCCTCACGTGCCGGCCGACGATGGCAACGACGATGCTCAACTGATCTCGCAACGCGCGGAAGAAGCTCGCCAACTGGCAAGAATCAAGATTCATGACCAACAGCGAGTCGACGCACGCCGCTATAACCTTCGTCGCCGGGACGTCCACTTTCAACCCGGAGACCGGGTATGGGTGTGGACACCGATACGGCGCCGCGGTCTCAGCGAGAAGCTTCTCAAACGCTATTTCGGACCCTACAAAATCATCCGACGCCTGGGCGATCTGAACTACGAAGTTCTACCCGACGGAACGCGCCCATCTGCAAGACGCCAGCCGCGACCCGAGGTGGTGCACGTCGTCCGGCTCAAGCCGTATTACGAACGATAGAACTTTGGACTCTCGTCAAAGAGTGAACTGTGAACTGTGAACTGTGGCTCGCGACTCTGCTATCTTTTTGTTGTGTATTTGTGTTTTACCTTTTGTGCTGCATCGGGACGATGCACTTTTTTAAAGGGGGGAATAATGCCGCGAGCGCAACTGACTAAGTAGGCAGCGCGCTCGTGGCCTAACGGTTATCGCGCGTGCCTTCCACGCAGAAAGCCAAGGGTTCGATCCCTGGGAGCGGCTGCGTCTTTTATTTATTCTTCCAATTTAGATTTCTCGTAATTTCGAGAACCGTGTTGCTCGTTCTGGGTTAGAATGTTCTGCGCGCCGAATGTTCCAGGCCGAATGTTCCAGAAGCCCACGCGTGCACAAAAGGGGCTCCGCGTAACCAGCCGGACTCAGTTTCGCCTCAGCGTTCGATCCTGCTGCTTCGCCGCTTTCGACGCCCGCGACGCTCTGTTGTTATCTTTCTTTTTCCCTTTATTTTTGGGCACAAGTTCGCCCCATTAAACATTCAGTTTACTCAGTCATTCGCCGCCTCATCACTTGTCATACGTGACAATATGCGCGTAACTCAGGACGCGCTACCTGAAATTCCCGCTGAGGCACGGTTGTATAAAAACAATATTAATTATACTGCAAAACCTTGCGAACTAAAGATTTTAGAAAACAACACGCGCCCTCCATTTTGTACCAAACTCCAATAAAAGTTACCCCAAAAAGAGTTTTTTCCGTTAGTTTTTACGCAAAAACATGCTTTCTAAAAAGCTCAAGGCGACCACAGTTAAGACAAATGATACAGAGTGGCACTGTTGTCGCATTTAGCTCGGTCTCGGTGGACGCCAGCGGCCCAGGTTTCAACGGTGAGTTTCCCTAGGGTACCTTCATGCGCGCTTTGCTTGGGGTGATGACATCTGGCCATTTTGTTTCTAACGCTTATTTTTATTTTTTGTTCTGAAGCGCGTGAAAGAGCGTGTCCCTGCACGCGCTCGTGGCGCTGACTGTGCTACGGCGACATTTTTGTTTCCTGCGATTTCTTTGTATTTTCCTTGTGAGCGCGTGCTGTCGGCATCGGGTACTACAAAGGGTGGCATCACCCTAAACAGAAGGACATTGAGGCACACTAAGTTTCCCAACTGAGAGTTCTAGTAACGTTGGTGCGAGCGCACGACTGGCGAGTGTGACAAAATGGTCGACGAAAACAGCGGAGGTTGCCATGGTAACCAGGCAGGCAACACTGGTTTGTCGGCAACAGGTATCACAAACGTTGTCGCCACCCTAGCCAGCGGAGCGTCGGAAACATGGAGGCACCTAGTTTTTTCGGTTTACAAACCTGTAAACCCCTTTGTGTCTCCCTTGTCCTCCTTTCCCCCCCCCATCCCAACTTCCCCCATCGAAGAGTTGGTAACCCTACATACACACCGAGATCCTTAACAACAGTCACGCTTTCAATTTGCGTTCACCCAAAAACGTAGATGAAAGGTATACCATCATGGCGTCGGAACAAAGAAAGAGCCCTACACTGTAAAAAATGACCGTAAAATAAACAGCCACCTGAGAGTAAATATCACGGGGCGCTTACCGTAAAAAACAAATACGGTATGTTGACCGTTTCTTTCCAGTGAAAAGGGAAAGGAGAGAAGGCAAAGAGGCGAAAAAAATTAAACGGACCACCGCGCGCAACTAGGCGCCATGCTCCACACGCACGCACGGCGCGCACGTGATATGTGTTGGGCCATGGCTGGGTGCGTTCTGCGCCTGCGTCATCGCTCGCAACTCTTAGCTAGGGATGTCGCGAACCACCCTAGGTTCGATTTCGAAAGGTTTCGATATTTTCGAAGCGAACCGAGATTCGCATTCGAAAAATTTCGATATTTTCGTACCGACCAAGGTTCGACTTCGAAAAATTCGCAACTTTCAATCACAGTAGAGTTTCGAAATCGAAAAGTTCGAAGCTTTCACGGTTTCTAAAATGTCGGGTTCGAATATTTCGAATATTTGTTTACTTGAGGTTCGATAAATTCGAAGATTTCGAATTTTCCTAACTTAAAAATTCGAGATATTTGAAAAATTTGAATTTCTTGGGATCTGAAGTTCGGAAAATTCGAAGATTTCGAAATTCTTTGGATATAAAATTCGAAAAATTCGAACGCTTCGAATTTTTATAGACATAAAGTTCGAACAATTCGAAGATTTTCGAATTTCATTCTACATAAAGTTTGAAAAGTTCGAAAGTTTCGATTCTCCTTTAAAACTAATTTAAAAAAAAAACTTAGAGGGTTTTGAGTTTTTTTTTAAGTCCAAGTTTTCAACGTTCGAAGTCCGGTTTTAATGTTTCTCCAGAGTTGAAGTTTGAAATACCGTTTTCACGACTCACTGGTTTTCACGAAATCAGGTTTAAAAAAGTTACGGTGTGATATTTAGACTCCGCGAAGTTGGTCAGGCAATTAAATGAGACGGCGAGTGTCCCGGATGCGCTGGAATATTTGCCAGCGCAGAGTGGCGTGTGACCATAGATCAGTAATTTTGACCACCAGCCCAGGGGAGCGGGGTGGGGGGGGGGGGGGTCTTTAACGTGCATTGCGCAGTAGTGATCACACGAACGCACTGTTTTAGGATACTCACCCAGTTCGAAACGGCCAGGGGCGGGCAGGAGGTTGAGGCTCAGAAAAACCTTGAAGCGACCTGGCAAACTACCTCCCCACCCCTTGCACGCCGGTAGTAATCCGATCGAACGCCGCCCGAGTGACGCTGGCGTATAGTAATTTAAGTTTGTAATTGTCCTGGTGGTTTATTTTCCGGGACGGAGGAAACGCCCTACAAAAAGCACAGAAGCCGACGCAACTCAAGGTCGAGGAGCGTTCTACCATACAAGTGGCGTCGGAAGAGGAAAAACGGGGGAGGGGGGTGCTCTGGCCCCCTTCGCCTCCTTCCAGATATTTCGGACTGTTAAAGAAAACAATACGGGGAAAGAGGGCGTGGTCGAGCTTATTTTAATATGAAATTATTTATGTGTATGTATAACTACTGTCGCTCTTTCCTGCATGAAAGATCGCGTAGAGGCCGTAGCTGGTCATTGTCGGAAACTCGTCGTCAGAAGGCACTACTTGTCAAATGCTTAGAGGTGCCGAAGTTCAAAGCTATGTCTTTTCGACCTCAATAACTGTGCCATTGGTAAAAGAAAAATAAACATAACAATAAATGCCGGGATAAAAAGCTGGAGAAAAAAAAAAGAAAGAAACTATAAAGATTTTACCGGAAGTGTTGTATTCTTGCATATTCAGAAGTTCAGAACTTCGAAACAAGTTTCTCCTACTCAAATGTGTACAGGCTAAAAGAAACACTTCCCAAAAACGTAAAGCCAAAAAAAAAATTAATGACGCGTTGAATTTGATTAATATTAGAAATCTTCCCCCTGACTTAATTTATTCCTCAACGTGAAAAAACAATAAATACATTATTTTGTATTCTGCAGATGGCAATTATATGTACTGTCTGTGGTGTTAATTTAAATGCGATACCTCAAGCAACTTAGACGAAAAACAAAATACCACGTTTAGAGCATAATTGCCCGTAGATAAATGTTTGGACATTTCTTCGAAACTCATCTTGAGTAACAATAATCACATCTTAAGACGACACTTACCTAAGCTAGACATAGATCATTCTTAAAAAGTTTAATATCTCAACCGTAAATACCTTCAGCTTTAGCCCGCTTCAAATATGGCACAAACGACAATCGACAAAAACACCTCGTCCTCCGTCGCGCCTTCGGGAATTTATTTTTTTAAACTGAGCGTGCCAGAACATTGTAATAAACAGCATTGTCTTTCGTAAGGAACGCAGCACCGCATGTAAAAATTCGAGAAAAAAAAAATACGAATGTACCTCACTACTTGAATTTAAATGAAACCGTCCGCGGGCCTTTCGAAGTTCGACGGACGTCGAACTTTTACCCTAAAAGTTCGAAGTTCGTCGAACTTTTGATTTTTTAGGATTCGATAGTTCGAAACCTTTCGATTTCTCTCAATAAATAAGTTCGAAAGTTCGAAAATTCTTGAATTCCTTGGCGTAGGAAGTTCGAAAAGCTTCGAACTTTTAGTGCAAAAATCGAAAGTTTGAAAATCATCGATTTTTTTGTCTATCAAGTTCGAAAGTTCGACAAGCATCAAATTTTGCAGCGTAATAAGTTCGAAAGTTCGAAAGGGATTGAATTTTTTAGAGTAATAAGTTCGACGGTTCGAAAAGCGTCGAACTTCTTAGTTTAACAAGTTCGAAAATTCGACTTCTGTCGAATTTTACAATATAGAAAGGTCGAAAATTCGAAATCTTTCGAACCTTTCGAACCGCTTGAATCGATCATCGAAACTTCGGTTCGAAAAAAGTTCGCGGCATCCCTACTCTTAGCTGCTCCCGCTCGCTTTTTTTCTCTCCTTTTTCTTGCGTTTGCGTGGTGTTGGCGTGTTCGCGGCTCGCGCAGCTCGCGCCTCGCCTTTTGTTTCTCCAAGCAAAGAAAACAGAAAGCGAGGAAGGTTTGCAGAAGGGAATACTGGAAGACACCGTTGCAGCTTCGGCGGCGGAGTACTCGAGGTGTTTAGCGGGTCCGAACGTAAACGAACGTAACGTGAGTATCATTTTGAATGTGAAGGTTGCAAGCACGATCCGAATCTGAGAACAGTTTGCCCGTGGCCCGCAAGATCGAGAAACAAGAAGGGCCGACACCGACAAGCCGCGAGCACGTGCATATTCACGGAGTGCATCTCTGACCGGCAGGCGATCGTCGTTCGCGCAACTTTTCGGGAAGGAAGCACATGCGAATAAGACCCAGCCAATGATTGTTTCGGATAAACGCTGCATATTCTCGCGATTTGTCGGTCTTGGCTCCTTTCTCTCGCTTTAGTGAGGTGACGGCGTGAACAACCATGTTTGTTTGCTGCGTTTGTTCAAAGGGTTCAACCACGTTGGTCGAGTATGCGCGTCATTAGAGAGTTTTAGAATACCGTAAGCAATTTTAGCGCACGCGTTAGCACACGTTACGCAAGAGAGTTGTTTGAGCCGATGCCAAGCGATTTGGCGAGCGACGGCGCGACCGGCTTTGCTGTCGCTCGGTCAGTCGCGCGACGAGGCAGACCGCATGAAAGCGACGGGAGCGTCGCTGACTCTCGTCGCCGTCACTCGCTAAATCCCTTACATACAGTTCGGCAGCGACGCAAAAGTCCAAGCATCTCGCGCTTGCAACGCCACCAAGATAGTCACAATTTTTATTTCACTGTTCACACACAAAATTCTGTAACTTGAAATTCTGTAACTTTTA
>JAZHYW010000917.1:0-55533 GCA_037355805.1 Ixodes ricinus
CTGCTGGCTCCCATTTGCTATTCTAATGATAGCTCGTTGCCTGGCGCTGGTGAGTGGCTGTGTGTCGTTGTGCGTTCTTGGGACCTAACAGAGACGGCTAAGAAAATCTACGCACTGCCTATCTGTGTGGCATAAATTGAAACAAAAAGCAGAAGATATCAAAGAATTTGTAAAAGTCGCTTATTTCTACTATTTTTGTTTTAACACGGCGGAATGCTGCAGCTGCGGGAATCGAAATAACTAGTTATAAAAAAAGAAAAAAAAATAAACAAATTCTTGCCCCAATAAGAAAACTGGCAAGCTATCAAGCGCTAGAAGAAGTACCAAGTTATTGGTTGACATCCGTCAATTATAGCAAACTTTGTAACACAAATTACGGGCAAAAGCCAATCTTGTTTTATCGATTAGTTCTCACAATATTTTTTAATCTTGCACAGGGCTTCTGAGATTTTGTAACTACCAGATGCCATTGGCTGTCGCCGAAGGGCTGGATTTACAAGGCAAGGAGATGCGCTGCTGCGTTCACTTAGGCCGGATGAAAACGGAGGCCGCAGGGAAGCGGGCCAATTTTTCGGAGACTGTAAAACGACTCCTGGAAGTTGCCGCCCTTGGAGGGCTTTTCTTGTACTAACAAACAGAAACCAATACAAAAAAAGAAAAAAAGAGACACGGCATCTGCGCACGTGGTTTTGAGAAAATACAAAAGAAAACAAATGTACGACATTTACTTATCCCGGTTGATGTTAATCCGGGTCGGAATAAAACTCACCGCATCGGCGAAGCCTTCGGAAATACAAAAATGAAATAACTATATCACAAGACACGGAAAAAGCCACAGAGCTAAAGAGAAAGCGAATTCGAGGATATTTTTTTTTTTTGTCAGAGAAAGGTAGAAGGATGTGGGATTGGGGGGGGGAAAGAGACGCCCCCAGTTCCTGTCTAACGCCCGCCTAAGAAAAAATAAAAAAAGAGGCCACAGCTGATATGTTTATCATGCATATCACTAATTTTCACACAAAAAGTCGAAAAAAAAAACAAAAAAATTTGTAAGTATTTTTGAGATAGATAAATTGCACCAGATTCTGGGTTCGCCTCGTTTATTCTCCGTTACGCTAAAACAAATTTTCAATAAGGAGAAAAAGTTATCCAAAACGCTTTCTGGTTTTTCATAAGGTAAAACACTTCCAAAAAATTATAATGTAGCGTTTTATATATATATATATATATATATATATATATATATATATATATATATATATATATATATATATATATATATATATATATATATATGTGTGTGTGTGTGTGTGTGTGTGTGTGAAATCTGAGATTTTGTAAAATTCAAACGTAATCAAAGAACTCTCTGTTACTATGGGAGTGGTTGGTATGTTGTTCGCAATCCGCTGTCAAAGAATCAACTTTTTTTTCTGATAAATAAATATCGATGCGATCAAAAGATGCGTGCTTGAGTACTGTCATCGTAATATGAAACCTTGGAGACACGTGAAAAACACATAATTGCAGGTGTTACAATACAAGAAAAGGAATCGTTCTCCGCCATATCATCTCGGTAGCTTCCGAGTATGTTCTGCCTTCCTTAATATATTTTAATTATCATGCCTGAGGCAAACTTTCCGTGTCAGCCACCCAAGCTCGCACCAGCGACGTCATTATCAACCAGCTTGGGTCATCACCAAATACAGGTCGGGGCACTTAACAGAGTCCCGCCGTCTCATAGACGTAACAGGAGTTGATGAGAGTGAAGCCAAGATATCGGGCATCGCCCTCGGGGATTCATTTTGACGTGACGAAGCCCCGGAGAACAGAGTAGCGTCTCGATACTTCTTATATCAGATGCGGTCAATAGTCATATTTCCAAAAAGGCGAAGAAGAGAAAGAAACATAGGCCGAGGGCCAAACACTTGTTTTCTTTGTCCCAGATACCGCTGTCTTCTCCTTTCCGTCTTCCCCGCCGGTCCGGCGGGACAACACGATCCGTCTTGGTCGTGTTTCTCTGTTGAATGGCTCTCGGAGCATCTTCACGCTGCCACGCCGTGTTTTCGAGCACCCGGAACGCACAATGGAGCGCTCTGTGCTCTGCTGCCGTCGACGTATTTGAAGTGTCCCCGACGTTTCTGCCACCACCATCACCACTGCCGCTGTCAGACGATTCCCAAAGGAGACTCTGAGTGCCTCGCCGTCAGCAACCGTGCTATCGGGCCACCCAGTCCAAACGGTTTCATTTTTGCTCTGTTTTCATTTTGCGTGTCTGAGTGCGAAGCGTTTGATGGGCTCCCTAATTTGGTCATGTAGATGAAGACATATCAGAATGTCGTTGCATGCGTTTTGGCAGTCGTTACATCTTCTGGAAATCGAGAATGCCAAAAATTGGTCCCTAGCCCAGAACGTGATGTGGGCAGTCGCACATTGCTGACAACGTTCAACACGCTCGCCACAGAAGGTTTAAACGTTCGGAAAAACGTATGGACGAAAACATTATCCTCTTTTTTATTCGACGGTGACATCTATTGAAAACAGTGGAAAGAAGTTATTGGATACATTCTACATATTTCAAATTTTCTAAATTTGCTTCAGAACATTTCACGTGTTTTATAGCCGCTGACATTCCTCATGAGCCGCCTTATACCAAAAACGAATATACGTATGGCTGAAAGAAGAGACCAATCATGAATTTTCGTTTATTCTCAGTAAAAGGCAAACCAGTTGAAAAAATAAAAGAAGAATGAAATGCCTCCTCAAATAAAAAACCAGCGCCACGACAATAACAAAAGAATCTAAATATTTTTCCGTGGCACGTCACGCACCGTGTGTCAGATGACGCAAAGTGTGTCAGAACCAGAGGTCCGAGAACATAACCATCCCTCCGGGAACTCCCTGCAAAAGTTCAGGACCCATCGGTGATCGTAAAGCCAGACTTCCCCCAACCAGAGCACCATCTGCAACTCGCTAAACTTCACGAGCGGTACTGAGGCTGACGGTGAGACCACGGACGACCCGAAGCTGGATTCTGCACCACGTGTTCAGCCCATTTCAGAGGCACCCCAAAAAATCTGGCGGTTATATGGAAAGTTAAGCCAGGAAATTGTGAAATATATAAAGCAAAGCAAAGTACCCTGGTCACAAACATGCGGTTCTGCTTCTCATCTTGCTTTGGAAGCCCAACCATAAAAGGAAGCCGACGGAATCATCCATCTGTCGTAGACCAACGGGAAGGATTTTTATCGACCCTGCGTCAGGAGCCCCAAGCGCCAGACCCTGTGAAGAGGCGACCGGAGAGTGTTTACAACAAACAAGGCTGAACGTGGCCGCGTACTCCTCAAAGTATTGAACAGATCAATGCCTCCTGGAAACTTGAGAATTGGCCGGAAGTTATCCAAATGTACTAGTGGCCGCAGGGTATCGCCCTCCAGTCCAAGTAAAGCTCAGACCTTGTCGCTGTCAAACAGATATTTGTAGGTGTCAATGTTGGTTTAGCGTGTACTGCCGAATATGTAAAAGAAAGAGGGGGAATACATTCAACGAGCACTTGAATCTGGAATCGAAACTGTAGCTTTGAACATTTATGGGCTACAGCTGACGACGTCTAATATGAGTAGAAGCTTTGGAAGAAAAGTCTCTCACTATTCTTTTAACAATGAGCGCACGTTTTGAAATATTTTTATTTGGAAACCTAACCGCCATGGGCATGGCCCAAAATTGTTGACAGTAGCTTCTAGTTCACTTATCGGTCTCCACGTGGCGTATTTGACTTTAACTTTTACGCCACTTTCTAATTTCTGCCAAAGCGGAGTGTGTGCCGAGGGCAAGAAACAGTAACTTCAAAGATAAAAAAAGATGAGATAATTGGTGTCTTGCGGTTGCAACATACTGATAACCTTATCATTCTCCGCTACCATTTCATGGCGATATTGTGTCTAAGGAAGAGCATCGGAACTTCCAAACAATTTCGCAGAATTCGTCGCACGCATTTCTATAGTTCTTATAGTTGGCTTGGAGTGCGATGTAGTTAGGTACCTTTAAATACAACTGTGTTCTCGGTGAGTATAGGGCCTAAAACGTTTGCTCTTTTTAGTGGTTTATTCCGTACAAGACTTATCTAAGGATGGATTCTCAGCTTATGTATTTCAGGCACCTAATTGTTTACGCGTTGATTTATATCCACTTTCCGCTTGGCGCAATCTTGTCACCAATAAAAAGAGCAAATAAATTTAGGCAGAAAAATAAAAGTTTAAAGAGGCAAAGTTTTGCTTGCAAACATTAAAAGAAAGGCGCCACGCATCTTTCGCCGGCTACGGAAGAGTGACTGACCCGAAGCAACGCGTTCATACACGCAGCACGCTCAGGAATGTTCTGATCAAGAACACTTGATGACAGTCGAGAATGTGCTGTGATTTCTAAGAAGAGTAGAGAATTAATACGATGAGTCTTCAGGCCAAGCAGGATTCGAACCCCATTCTTCTGTGTGACAGCCGCATGCATCGCCAAATCCGTCACGCACTTTTTCATATCTTTATTTTTTCCGTCTCGTACTTGGAAATATCGCCTATACTTCGTTTCACCTTTAAGTCCAGACGCAGCCGACACTACGAGCTGATGGGACCAAGCGTCAAAGCGTACCATCATGGTGTTCGTCGCCTTACTGTACGTGTTCTATCATCGCAGAACCAATCACACCACGGAAAAGGCCCAGTGACTTCCGCTTTTGACGCGGTTTCATTGGTCCCATTAGCTCGTAGCGTCGGCTGCATTTGGACTTAAACTGAAACGAAGTATAAAAACTATCGCTTACGCGGTATTTACACCACGTCCCAATGTACGCCAATATTAAATAATTACATTTATACGATGTATTCAGGGCGTTTATTTTGGGCTTTTCACATCGTTAAAATTTCGTTAAGGCTACACTAATGCAGTATAATCACGTAAATTATACGGCCAGGGGGCATTATATATGGGTCTAATCGCCATGATAAATTGAATAATTAAGAAAATTTTGTTGCATAGTTTTAGTTAGTAAAAATAAACATATTTCTCAAATGCGAAGCTTTCTGAGTGTCATCGAAAACCACTAAATCAGTCAATTTTAGAAAGAGCCACAGCACATTGGAAAAGCGGTGGTGCGCTACAGTTACCACTTGTCGCAACAGGCACAAGGCTTACGGTGCGAAAGCGCGGATGATAATTTTCTCATACCTGTCCATCACGCCAAATAACTAAAACTCAACGTATACGGCATACCAAGTAGCATCGTCTCAAGGTGGGGATGGTTCAGTCGTTTCTACGTATTCGTACATCTTTTGAGATTTGGGCACCCCCGCTTCGCCAGGGAACTTTTTGAGCACAATCCGGTTCCGAACTAAAGGCGGAAGATAGAATGCAGAGTGTTCGAGCCCCTCCTGGTACTATGAAAAATATTCCAAGAGGAATACCTTTTGAGACGACCGGTCTCAAAGTGAGAATTGTTTGGTTGCTTTTACGCATTCGTTAATCGATTGAACGTTGGACACACGTCGCCTCGCCAGGGAACTTTGTGAGGAAAACCCAGTTCCAAACTAAAGGCGGAATATAAAGCGTGGAGTCCTCGAGCCCATCCTGGTACTATGACAAATTTCCAAAAATAATCCGTTTTGAGAATACCGGTTTCAGGTTGGGGATGGTTCGGCCGTTTTTACGCATTTGTTCGTCTACGGAAATATTGGCACCCGCGCCTCGCCAGGGAACATTTTGAGGACAACGCAGTTTCAAACTAAAGGCGGAATATAAAATGTAAAGCGCTCGAGCACGTCCTGGTACAATTCCTAATGCTTCAAAGTGAGTCCTTCTTGGAACACCGGTCCCAAATTGGGGATTGTTTGACCGTTTTTAACGCATTCGTTCATATTTTGAAATTTGGGCACCCGCGCCTCGTCTTGAAACGTTTTCGAGGACAACGAGGTTCAGAACTAACAGGTGGAACATGAACTGCAAAGCCCTCGAGCACGTCCTGGTACAGTGACAAATACTTCAAAGTGAGCCCTATTTGAGGAAACCGGTCCCCAACTGGGTATGATTTGGTAGTTTTTACTCATCCGTTCATCTTTTGAAATTTTGGCACGCTCGCCTCATCCAGGAACATTTTTTTACGTTGACCGAGAGCCGAACTGGTTACGAAATATAAAATTTAGGCCAATCTATTACAAGCTGCTGCTATGGTAAATCCAACAAAATGAACCATCTTTGAGAAAACGTCTTAAAGTAGACATGGCTCGACTGTTTTTAGGCACTCGTTGATCATTTCAAATTTGGGAACCCGCGCCTTCTCCGGAGACGTTTCGAGATCGACCGAGTTCTCAACTGGCGACGAAATACAGCATTGAAGGACACTGACCACTAGCGGGTGCTATTTAAAAATTGTGGGCTTCCACCCTCTTCGATGAATGTTATATCAAGTCGGATAATTCAATACGCTCTTCTACTGACTTCTTTCTTCTTTCGCTGTTTGTGTTCAGGGCGATCGGGATAATTAATTTATTAGTAAACATTTAGTACGTCAATAAATACTACATTTGACATGTGAATGTTAAGCTCACTAGAGCAGTGATCCTCTCATAT
The DNA here is from genome assembly GCA_037355805.1 of Ixodes ricinus. Classification (NCBI taxonomy): domain Eukaryota; kingdom Metazoa; phylum Arthropoda; class Arachnida; order Ixodida; family Ixodidae; genus Ixodes; species Ixodes ricinus. Next base: position 6,613 of record JAZHYW010000917.1, read on the forward strand.
TTAGGGTACTTACCACAGTGCTCCCACTCCTTACAATATAAATTACTTTGGTAGAATAACGTAACAATAATGATTTAACGGAAATATTCTGAATTATTTTATAACTTTGGGTAACTGTAATATAAAACTGCTGTTTTTGTTTCCAAGTTTATTGATGTCTGTAGCAGAATACCGGAAATCGTCGCAAACGTCTAAACATGAACGAATTCACCTTACTTGGCAAATCTGTCACAGGAACAGAAGAAATAATTTTGAGAAAAAACAAAAGGTACCCAGCACGTTATCAATTTTCCTGGTTTACTGCAGTCGTATGGCAAATCTTGTTCTTCGTTGTATTTCTATATTGTGCTCGTTTGAAGTTCGCTGTTTCGCCCAAATTCGCGTGAAGTGCCTCCGAAGTATATTTTTGAACAGATGTAACGCACATTTTAGATGCTACAGAGTTTTCATATTATTTTGGGTAGATCCTAATTGATTTCTAAAATCAAATCGAGTTTTTTTATACCCAAGAATAAACTTTATACTTTGATTAACCTTGTATACTACCTGTAGTGGCAATACTTCAAAACGTTTATTCGACTGAGGAACCTGGCCGTTTACACGTCATCATCTTGACATTTTGGCACAATAATAGCGATATATGATAGAATGAAGTAGTAACAGTGCAAAATTTTCAAAGCGTAACGTTTTGGTGTTATGGCCATATCTGCATAATAAATACATGTGGCTTATAAGGGAGCGCTGCCGTACCCCACTAAGAGATGGGCGCAAAAACACGGTGGCACAAATTTCGGGGGTTGGGTCTCTTTCTTATATAAATTTATCCGCGCATGACACTGACTTCACCGCTGCGTTGATACCACAAAAAGAATGCGATTGGAGGTCGTGCTGATGTACGAACACGTTGATAACACTAGGAGACGCCAAGGGTCTAACGAACACAGAAGACATAGATCGATAACATTTCAGTTTTGTGTTGTGTGTTCCTTTATTTTTGTTTGGTGTCCTACTGCGTAAGGATTGTTCGGTAATTTTTAAATAGTCTCCACAAGATGTGTCCTTCTCAGTTCTTTTCATGGCAGCCATCAGTGAATTGGCCACCATTTTGATTAGGTTCTTGCAAATATAATTGTTTCAAAATGATCGAAAGCCAATTTTTTTAGCACAAAACCTAGCTGGTTTCAATGGTAGTGCAATTCACAATTGAGAAACAGTTTACTTGCGGTTTGTGGAAAAATAAAGCGCACCAACATTAATTTAGTGTCCATTGAGTAAATACACCGTAGCTCATGATGAGGAAAAGAAGCATCCTCTTCATGGGAAGTAGGAATGTTTCTATAAAATATGTTCCCCTATGTAAATAATTGAATGGAATAAGCAAATTGTAAGGCGAGAGGGAAGGCGGGAGAGGACTTGCGAGCCTACCCACCCCGAGACGTGATAGCGTATGGGGACTAAGAAATAGCTGGCTTGTGTACTTTACTTGCGCTCACTGCCCACGCATATGGTATTCACGGGTGCCATGCGTGAGAACATTTCAACTGCGCTCTAATCATACCGTCATCTTCTGAAATTGTAATAAAATGTATACCAGCAAGCTCTCCAACTTAGCGCCATCTCACTTTAGCCGCCGTGAGAATGTACACTCCGTTGGGATCTCCTTATGCTGTCCACATATGCCCTTATTGGGTATTTATGCTTGTGCTGCGTTCGCGTTGCTGCTTATCCACATCGCACCATTTTCGTGGGAGACGGGTAGAGCTGGCGGGGGCGGGGGGGGATTATATTGCGCTACGCAGTTAGCAAACACTACATCAGCGCTATCTTCTAATTTGTTTTAGACAGTATGTTGAAAAATACACTTCTAACGCCTACGCTAGTGCCCCAAATGAACCGTTCCCATGACACAAATAGTTTTTATAGCGTCATTTCACTTAAATAAGTAATGCAAATCCTTGGATGCCTTGTTTGTGCTGACTGCGAAACGCTCTTTCCCTTGAGCGCCATCCGGCCTGCGTTTAAGCTAATATATGGAGACCATCGATTGAGCGGTCATTGCTTAGCAAGACCTAAAATTGTTAACCCTTCTTTTTGATGCGTTTTCACTGAACATTTAGATAAAACCTCTTTATATCCTGTACTAAGGATTGAGAAGGAAATACGCGACGAGCAAGTAGGTTGCGATCAATTTAATATTGGCGATTCGCATCGCCAAACTTTTTGCTAGACTTTACAAACACCTTACTACTGTTCTACGCCTAAAGCGCGAACAAGGAAAAGACACAACGAGATATACCATGGTGAAACTTTCTACAATTATTTTTTAAATTTTAATAAATACTTGTTTCAGTCACAAAGCAGTACAAATTTGAGCAACTTTGTGGCTCAAATATAGCCATCGTGTCACGCTTAGTTCGTGTATACGAGTTCTTGGTTGGTTTCTAATAACCTAAACGTTTTATATAATATTTTTAAACATGTAGCATGCGCTCTACTGAAGCTTTTCATGGCGTAGCTCTTTGTTCCGAAAGTGTCGAGGTATAAATTGGATCAAGATATTTTTTTTCTAATTCATATATAGTCCAAATTTAAGTCCTGATACTTATTTTTTCTCCACCGGAAAGGAGGGAATTAAAAAGAACTTAATACGAATTGTTGGTAAACACCTTATAAGTAGAATGCCAAAGTTTCTACTGGCTATTTGTGACACTTCTTTGCTGGAACACGCTTCAAGTATCGATCAAGCTTCGCTTTAAAAATAGTCGAACACCAGTCGCGGCAGAACTTTTGTTTCCAAATGTTCCCTTATTATTTCTTGCTTATGCCATCTGTATGAAGAAGAATGAAAGCTACACGAAAACAAACTGCAACCGATCTATTGAATCGGTTCGGAAATCTTTGGATAAATAACGAATTGATACCTGTAGGTAGACTTTCCACTGGCATCGGCATATGTAGACGTGAACGGTGTCCGCGAGTGGAGCTAAATTCAAGCAAAAGTTCAATTTTAAAATGCCAGATTTATAGTCGTTTTAACTTCAGTGGACAAGCAACTGGCAGTGACTTTGGATGCGAGGAACGTTGTAGAAACACATTGTTAGAACTGATTGAATTCTAAGACGTAGCTTCTGCTTTGTCAATGGTTTCTGTGGTTTTGCATACTATGTCAGATTTCATGCGACAAAATTACTAAATTGTGCTACTTTCGAAGTAGCAATAAGAAATCAAAGAAAGAACAAATCCATAAAAACAAGGAGCTAACTGTTGATAAAATTGTTTACAAGTGCCACCGCACCGCCAAATAACATGTTTCTTCTTTTTTTTCTTTTTTTTAAACGAAAAGTGGAGTTTGCAATGTTTTGTTTAAACCTGTAGCCTGTTTTATTTTTTCTTTAATCAAAACTTTGAGAATAAATATAACGTGCGAGCCTTAGAATTAAAACATTTGAGACTTTTAACCAGTCAGGAGAGGGAAACACATTTTCAAAGTCTAGAAACTGCTAGTCAATCCGATTTATTTTGGTTTACCTACACATTGATCGACTAATATCAGGGCTACTTGACTCCATTTATTATGAATAAAGTATAAAGACTTAAATAAAAGAAGCACTTGAGAAGAAATATATTTTGAAGTTAAACAATATCATCAGTCTTAATAGATTGTTTGTAAGTATCCAGCTCTTTCATGCTCACCCTGTATCTCACCCCGCATACACATTTCCAGTGCTTATCACCCAGGCAAAAAATGCCAAGTCACTCGGCTATGGACACATCCGCATCGTCTAATATTCGACGGAAGAGAGCTGTTGCGTACCTTCGTAAAGCGTTCCACAGCCCAGTAGACAAAGATGAGAACGCACAGACGGCAGTTACTGGAACGGTCTATACCAATTGGGCAATGAAGTTTGGTTTGGCAGGTTGCGACATCCTATGCGGGGTTTTAAATTTGAGATCCTATTTCGAGATAAAACCTCCGAGTGCCCTCCAGAACTTCGACGCAGCCCTCGTGTCCAATCGATTGCAGGCTAGGCTGTCCGAAGACTGCCCGTTTTGACCACCTGCCGCGCTGACTAGCAACTGACCGAGTCCCCTCCTGTTCACTGCCCCGGGTCTATATACGCGCAAAGCACACTTTTTGCTTACATTTGTTTTAGAATTACAAATCCCATACTCAAATGGAGGCTCAAAAACAATATTATAGCGCCAGAGAAGACAAACTAGTTAACACTTACGCAACCGGTAAGGTGATACACAGACACAGCGACAGTTGAGCTGTGACGTCTTAGCCGCTAAGGTGTCATTTCGGAGCAGATGAACCGAATAAACGGTAAGGGTTCGAGCGCGCAACATAGTGTCCGCATAGGCCGTTTCGTATTAAACCGAGTAACACACCCTACGCAAATTCCATAGCGTTTTGTAACTAATGAGTGTATATTAAGGAAAGAGCATTTCATCTGTCTGTGTAGGACGGGAACGTGTTTTCGTACGTCACTTCTGTACAAATATTCACACGTGCTAAACGAAGAGCGCCGAATAAACAGGGGCAAGGAAATAGACAAAACGAATTGCACTCTCAAATGAAGGTTTATTGAAACAAACACGCACTATTAATACCATATTTCAGGCTATTCGTTTAGAATATAAAACTGTATCTGTCAGGAGCATTGACGGGGCACTAACGCGCTTGCTCTCCCCTTGCCTTCTGATACAGAATGCACCGTCAGATTTTAAAAGCGTTTTATCTGCGTATCTCCAGAGAATGGTTTCTCGTGCTAATGCTAATCCGGCGGGGACTGTTTTACTGACCATGCATGCTTTTTTGCTACCATGCATGACCGTGCATGTCATCTTGCTTACTTGTTATCTTCTTATTAGCGGCCCGTGGAATGTCTTGGAGGAGGGCCGAAAGTGGCCCGCGTCGATATGGAGAGCGGTCGACGGCGCACAACCTCGAAATGTCCCACCAACAGCTGTCGTTGTAATATCGCTGTAATGTCACTGTAATGTCGACGTAATATCGCTTTAATATTCATGTAATATCACTGTTCCAAAATACAATGGGAAGACTGACCTAAAGATAAATTTCGCACTGGACTTTTGGGAAATGATCGTGTTCACCGCTCTAATCGCAGTTTTCTAGCCCCAACATATATACGTCGACACGACTGAGAGCACCCATTAAGTGTTCCCACGCCGACGTCGAATCGATGTTTCGCAAGAAACCTTATTTCAATGCCTCCGGCCTCGCGGGCATCAAAATAGAGGAGTTATACAAATCTTCAGAGCTAAACACATCTTAAGAAATTTGAATTAAAAAAAATGCCGTAAACAAATTCACTAGACATAGTCTTTTATTTTTTTAATGCAGACACCAGTGATCTTAATTACAGGCGTGCCCCTTTTGACGGTGAGGCTTCCTCCATGCCCTGAAAAGTGTCCGTCGATACAGAGAGGTGTCAAGATCGACCACGTCGGCCGACACCTACAAGGTAGCGGGAGGCCGAGCTCTCGCATCAGCGTGTCACGCGGGACGATCGCCGTGTTACCGCACATATTGAGGCAATCTTTGCTTACCTTCTCGTTAACCTGTCACCCGCGCACTCTATCGACCTTTTTCGCAACGCCACCAGCAACCCTCTGAACTTGCGAATTCTGATGCCGCATTCTAGCCGTGACCCCAGATTGATAGCCTAAAGCGCATCGCGTATGAACACTCGGTACGAGACTGTTAGAACGGTAATCTCATTCGAGTTCGTAGGGCGGCGTGAATCACGCGAGGAATGGGGACACGTGACATATAGTGCCAGCGTAACCTGATCCTGCCGAGGTACACAAACGGATAAGATTGGGGACCGAGCTCTTATTAAACGCTTTTCGGAAAAGGTGAGACCATTCAGAATCAATGGTGACCGGAGTTTCATCGGTACCGACCGGTGCAAGAAACAGGTGAGTGTGGCCGATTACTTCGCCATAGTTGTCCACGTCTAGATTTATTTATTTTACTTTTATTTTACTTCCATATTAGGACAGGCATAGTAATAGTATGGTTGCCATTCGCGCAGTAGCATCGCGGTCAGTATAAGTATATGTATTCTTATTTTTGTTTATCGTACAAGAACCATAACAGGACTATTGTGGATCACTGATACAGTAGAAGTTTAACAGCTAATCGCCATAGTTGATGTTGACTGCACTTTTCTACGTTTCGGAAGACTACGTCGAAATATGAGTTCGACTTACCATAACAAGCAGGTAAAGCAAAGCTGGGCTGCCCTAATAATTTGCAGTCGTATTTCGACGTGGGTGCTGGTCATTTCCGAAATCAATCCTTCGGGAGTTGGCAGGTTCATACTAAGGAGTACATAAATGTATCGGTAAACTATTTTGTATAATGCACCTGTTGGTTTGATACAAAAAAGATTTAAACAAAAACCTTCAAATTTTCTGCGTCGCTGCTTACATAGGGTGCTTAATGATGGCTTATTTCTAGGGGTGTGCGAATATTCTGAAATTTCGAATACGAATCGAATATTTTCGTTATTCGAAACGTATTCGATTCGAAAATTGCATATTCAGAAGTTCCCGAATATTCGGCCAAAGCTGAATATTTGGAAAAATTGGCGAATGTTCGCACAAACTGCGAATATTCGAGCAAGTCACGAATAATCTGCATGCCACACATTCCCCTATGAATATGTGTATTCACTGAGAAAGGCTTATGATCCGTGTGTTATCGGTCTGCTCCGTTTCTATCTGTCCGATGGCAGCAAGACAGGATCAGTTTCGGTTTCTTTTTCACCAAGCCCTTTGTTGTGTGGCACTTTTATAGCAATATGTGATGTAATGCGCGTTCTATAAATTGATAAAATAAAATAAAAACCTCAAGAGTGAAATATAATTAAAAAATAAATTTCGAGAGTGCTATCTAATACAAATGTTTTAAAAGTAAAAAAAAGAAAAGGAAAAGCTGGGTGCGAGCAGAACATTGCATCGCCACTGACAACTCCTGCCACTCCCGCGCAGTCAAAACTATAGGATGTCGCTAACCTGCCCAGGTTCGAGTTCGACCAAGTTCGACTTTTTGGAACCTTCAACCTTGAACCTTCACGTTAGACAAAGGTTCGACTCAAGATTGACTTTTGTGCGCATGCGCGAAAATTAAAAAAAAGTAGTTGACTCCACCTGGCGAAGGAACGGTGCAATATTTGTTGGGCTTATTGGCATCACTGGTATTAATAACTAATAAAAGCGTTAAAAGCGCATATTTTCGCTTTTGTACCATGTAAATACTAGGAACCATTTTATGAAATATAAAAGTAGTTGACTCCACCTGGCGAAGGAACGGTGCAATATTTGTTGGGCTTATTGGCATCACTGGTATTAATAACTAATAAAAGCGTTAAAAGCGCATATTTTCGCTTTTGTACCATGTAAATACTAGGAACCATTTTATGAAATATAAAATAAAGTTCTAAATTATTCTTTCTAAATTATTTGTTTCCGAGAATTCAAAACATTCATATAGCAGCCGGGCAACACTGTCCATAAGTCAAACGTCTTCGAACCTTAGTGAAATTTCGCAGGTTTTCCGAGTGAAAGGGTCTTTCTACTGGCGGAAATGTTATCACGGCGCGTAGGGAGCGCTTACTTTCTGAACACGTTGAGCAGTTAATTTTCCTACACAATAATTTGTAATGAGTGCATTACTACAAGTATTTCTAGCCTAGTGCAGCCTAGTAAAATGCAGTTGCATTTATTTATTTTAAAAAGGCAATAAAACCTGCTGTTACCTGTTGTTTTCCAATTTCTTATTTCTAGACACATATTCGATATTCGATTCGATATTCGAAGCCCGTTTTTTGTCTTATTCGTATTCGATTCGTATTTTGAAAATTGAAATATTCGTACACCCCTACTTATTTCTGCTCTACACATACCATCTACAGGCTTCCGGGTGTTGCGCGAATCAGCGTCACTACTATAGCTGGTGACAGGCAAAAACCTCTGCTTCGAGCGGGTGCTTCATGCCTTTGATAGCACTTGGTCGCATGCACAACAAAGCCCGGCGGAAGGCACCGAGCGCGTGCTGGAGGCGGAGCATATGCAGGGTTCTTAACCCTTAGCATTTACAAACGTTGCAGGACAACGAGGTTTTTCGGTATACATCTCGTAGTCTCAAACCCAACTGTACTATGATGAAACAGTCAATGTTTTAGTTCGTCGAAATAGCCTAGGGTTTAAAGTATTTAAAAAAAACAATAAAAACATTTTTTTTTTTGCGATTGAACTGGGCTTTAGGCACGTCCCTGGCGACGTTGCCAAAATTTCAGCCGAAACCGGCGCTCGTGTGCCGCGCAAATCAATTAAACATTCGCGGTAATAATCGTACCGGAATCCGATTGCGGCGACGCCCCGAGAGTTGCGGGAGAAGCCAGGAGAAGCGGAGTTCGCGTCATGTTGCTGGGCCAAGAAGCGCGACGTCACAGAGACGCGTCAGTGGTTGGACGAAACGAGGGACATGCCCTCGGTCACGTTTTGGTTTGTAATTTTTATGAAGAATATTCCAATTTTCACTTGAATAACCATGTGAAAAGTATAAATCGGACCGGAAATGACGACAAAACCATTTATAAAACAGCATTATTATTTTTCTTTTTTGCTACGCTGGACGCGAAACGGGCAACGAGCAACTATGGGTAAACAAAATAAATAAAAAGAACATAGAGCGGAACACGCAGTAGACGTTTGGTTTTGGTTTCAGATGTCAGTGTCGTGTTTGCTTTGGGAACGACCGCGCCACCGTGCTGTTATAATAACCCACCGCGGAAGCCAGAGTCTCGATATCCTAAATGCTCCCGATACCGACTGTTCACATCTGACGTCCTCCCTACGTCACCTCCGCTTTCGGAGGCACACAAATGAGAATGGAGATAGTTCAGTTTCAGTTTCTTCAGTTCTTTCGTAGGCAGATAAATGCGTGTCACAACTGTCTATAAAAATTGAGCAGTGTGCTAGAATTCCCAAAAAATCTAAAAACACCGTTTAAAAAAAAATTTTAAAATCGTGTTTATTGTTCCTTTAATACATTATCCTCTCGTTGAGGTTTCTCCGTCGCTCACAAGCTTCATCGTACACCTACTTCTCATCGAGGAAACAATAAAAGCACAGCATTACCAGGGAGGAGAAGTCACCGCTGAAGCTGGGATTGTGTAACGGCGCATCTTTTTCGACGATGCGCACAAACACGGGATCATATTTTTACTCTGATCTATGTCTGGCGGAAATGTGCCGAGCAGATAGAAACAATTCTAATGAAAGACAAACAAATAAACTCGGAAATATTTATTGTTGGAACTGAGGTCGATAAAGAAGGCGTCGGGATCTTCTGTGCCGCTCTTAGCAACCGTCCCCGTGGCCCTCAAATAAGCTGTCTTCGGTGATTGACATGGACAAACACGGCGTCGGGGAGAGAGGGGCAGCCAAGCGAGCCAACGGCGACGCATCGGGCGCTGAGAAGTTTGCGGGCGAGCTGCAACGACAGGCAAATACAGCCAAGAGGCGGGCTCGCCTTCTTCGAGGGCGTTCGTCACGAGGGTAAAAGAAAAGCGAAAACGCACAGTGGTGACATGGGAATTCCGGTGGGTTGCCAGGCAGGGGTCTATTTGCGAACGGGATGAACACGTTTAAAGATTTTTGTTCGTAACGCTCTGTTGTTTACGTCGCTAACTTGACTCGCCATTCCATAATGTTGTTTATTTATATATATTTTTTGCGAGTGAAATGTTTTGTTTGGTTTTAAACATATCTTCTGAAAGGCCAAACTAATTGCCACCCTTCCTCTCTTGGGTTTACATTTTTATGCCAGTGATTTTATTTGTATGATTGTTATTCTCTTATTTTAGGTTAAAACTTGAAAGAGAAGCGTCCTACAAACTGTGTAAACGAGACCTTGGACACTGTGCCATTATTTTATCGCAAACGTCTTGACGTTCGTGTTTTTAGCCTCAACTAATAATAATCGCGAGAAAAGGGTGGACGGGAAAGAGCAGCTAATTGTAAACTTAGCAGACTACAAAATAAACAAACACTTTAACCTCTACGCCTTGTGTTCCTAGCTTGGTCAGTGGTTCATCTAAGTATATATACGTTATCCCCGCTCTTTTTTTTTTTTGCCAAGAAACGCAGGGGTACCATGCATCGGGTTCTCCTGGCCTACATTTGGTGTGCATATTGCCGCGCGCGCAGCTGGCCAAGCAGGCAGCGAGCGCGCGGCCTAACGGTTATCGCGCTTGTCTCCCACGCGAAAGGCCAGGGTTCGATTCCTGGGACCGGCGGATCTTTTGTTTATTCCTGCAAAGTAGTATTCTGGTAAATTCTAGAATCCTGTTGCTTGTTCGAGGTCCGAATGTTCTACGCGACGAACTTTCCACGCCGATTATTCTAGAAGCCCACGCATGTACATAAGGGGCTCCGCGTGGCGAGCCGCAGTCAGTTTCGCCTCAGCGTTCGATCCTGCTGCTTCGCCGCTTTCGACGCCCGCGACGCTCTGTTATTATTTTCTGTTTCCTTTTTACTTTTGGGCACAAGTTCGCCCCATTAAACGTTTAGTTTACTTTTGTTATCACCGCCTCATCAGTTGTCATTCGTGACATTTTGGTGGAGGTGCGGGGTATAGCATTCCATGCCCGTGGAGCGTACCCCTCCGAAAACACGCCCGCCAAGTGACGTGCTCAGCCCCGGGAGGTTGCCCTTCGCAGAAGACGCCAAAGCCCGATCAAGCCGCCGTACCAAAGGCCAATCCCCGGAATTTGGACCCTTGCCACCGAAACCAAGGAAGAAGACCGCGACGATGACCACGCCACCCGTCGTTGTCCTACCCGTCGCCGCCCGTACGCCCGTGTCTTTCCATGGTGAGCCCTATGAAGACGTCGAGGACTGGCTACAGCAGTACGAGCGAGTGGCCCAGCACAACCGATGGACGGAAGAACAGCGCCTACAGAGTCTTTACTTCGCACTCGAAGGAACCGCCCGGCACTGGTTCGAGAATCGCGAAACTTCCCTGACCTCGTGGACTGCCTGCAAGGACGCGCTGAGACGGACTTTCGCCAACCAGTACCGACGGGAGAGGGCCGAGGACCTCCTTCGAATGAGGACCCAGAGCACAAGCGAGACGATCACCAGCTTTGTAGAAGATGTTCTGCGCCTCGTCGCTCGCGCCGACCCTCTAGCCACCGACGAAAAGAAGCTTCGGATCCTGATGCGAGGCGTAAAAGATGACATCTTCGGTGGCCTGGTCCGCAACCCCCAGCCACCGTCGAAGATTTCGTCAAGGAAGCCACAAATATCGAACGTGCGCTTCAGGCACGGGCCTCCCATTACCAGCGACTCCCCGGCGTCGCTGCCCTCTCGACATCCAGCTGCAACGGCCCGGACCTCCGCGAGATCATCCGGGACGTCGTGCGGGAGGAAATCAGGAAGCTTCTTCCTGCCGCCGCAAGCCCGGATTCGCCCTCGATCGCCGAGATTGTCCGGGCAGAAGTTCAGCAGGCGCTGCAGCCACGAGTTCTTGTCAGCGCCGCTCCCGAACCACCGACGCTTAGCTACGCCGCAGCTACCCGACGACCACCGCCTCCTGCTCACCCGTATACGGCGCCACCCCGACGGGAACCTCCAGCGCCGCAGTTTTCCCGACGCCAGGAAGATCGGGAGCACTCCCACCCAGAACCAGCAGCGCCACGAAAGACCGACGTGTGGAGGACGGCCGATCGACGCCCGTTGTGCTATCACTGCGGTGAAGCCGGCCACATTTACCGCCGATGCCCCTACAGACAACTGGGGCTGCGCGGGTTCCACCCGAACGACCCGCGCCCAAGGTACGACGAGCGCCCTCGCGACATCGAGGAGTACCTCCGACGTTCGCCCTCCCCAGTGTCGTCTCTCCGCCGTGAAGCCCGCTCCCCATCGCCACGACGTTCAGCGTCCCCAGCGCCACGACCACGCCGAGAGAGCCTGTCTCCCCTGCGTCGCCGGGAAAACTGGGCGCGGCAACGCCTGGAGGTGACGTTGCCGAAGACGACGGAAGCAAACAGCCTCCAAAAACGCCGGAGCGCTCCCACCCTCCCAACGCCCCGCATCGCACCTCCACCAAAAACGTCACGAATGACAACTGATGAGGCGGTGATAACAAAATAAACTAAACGTTTAATGGGGCGAACTTGTGCCCAAAAGTAAAAAGGAAACAGAAAATAATAACAGAGCGTCGCGGGCGTCGAAAGCGGCGAAGCAGCAGGATCGAACGCTGAGGCGAAACTGACTGCGGCTCGCCACGCGGAGCCCCTTATGTACATGCGTGGGCTTCTAGAATAATCGGCGTGGAAAGTTCGTCGCGTAGAACATTCGGACCTCGAACAAGCAACAGGATTCTAGAATTTACCAGAATACTACTTTGCAGGAATAAACAAAAGATCCGCCGGTCCCAGGAATCGAACCCTGGCCTTTCGCGTGGGAGACAAGCGCGATAACCGTTAGGCCGCGCGCTCGCTGCCTGCTTGGCCAGCTGCGCGCGCGGCAACGCGCGCGCGCAGCAAACCGTTTGCAGCAAACCGCAAAGGTTTGCGCGCAGCAAACCGCAGCAAACCGTTTGCCGCGCGCGCGGCAACGCGCGCGCGCGCGCAAAAAGAACGTTGGTGAAGATGGGGTTTGCCCATCTTCACCAACGTTCTTTTACTGTAGTGGGAAAATAATTATGCTGTTACTATAAATTACCGTTACTCGGAGAGAGCGTGTATTTCACTACAAATATTATGTATATCCTTCACGTAAGTTCAGAACCGGCAGCGATTCTGGCATTTCCACACGGGCACCACAACAATTTCATTCACGGTAGAAGAAACAAACTATTCGTGGATTAGTACATTTTATTTGAACTGTCCAGCTACTCGAGATGCTCCACCAATACATTATGCAAAAATGTTATTTAGATAACGGTTGCAAAAGATTATTTTAATTTGTTTTGACTAAAATATAAAATAACTACGCTCTTTTTTCGGATCCTATTGTTCCTCCCGAGCATGCGTATGTGTTCCTAACGTTTATATTTGGGGTTGTAGCACATTGCACGACGTAAGTAACTCTTCGCGTTTAATTATTTTCGATGAGTTGCTGAAGGCTAGTATAGCTAGTAGAAAAATAGGGATGGATCTGAAAACGCGAAATGTTGAAATATGCTACCCGAATGCAGATAACAAAATTGACAGATTTGTGTTTTTTGGTCACCGGCTTCAATTCATACAAAATATAAAAAGATAACCACAAAAGATAGAGTCCTCGAAAGTAACCTGTCATTGTGTTTTTAAATATGCTTAATTATGCCTCATTTATTAAAGTTTACCTGAGCAGAACAATATGAGTAATACAGATACATATAGGCAGTGACATTCATTTCCCTTCACGTCGTCTCAGCACCCTCGTGGTGTGTATTTAAACCGCTATTAGAAGCACTGGTGTCTATATTTTTTCTAGATTTGTTAAGAACTTCCTTGTTAGAGCTTCTTTATATTTCTCGCGACTTAGGCTGTATTTTTTCAGAATTAATATGCCATTAGTTCATCACTATATATTTATTGCCTTTGTTCACCCTTTCGCAGTTAAGTTCACTCGCAATATGAGCTCTGAGGAGGCAAAGTAAGAAGGTTTTATGGGGGAGGGGTGAATGACACTGAAGTCAACCTTGTTCAATGTAAGGAAACAAATAGGCACCAGAGAAACACCACCAACATCACGCAAGTTATGTTCAGGTTCAGACTAAAATTAAAGCTACCTTTACACTTGGCCAACGTGACTCCCGCGCAGATCACGTCGTCGGGCTCCAGAGGAGGCGAGCGAAGTGATTCTCAGTCGGGGCGACAACAACATGACTCGCTGAACGATTGCCGGGACTCTGGCCCGAGTGGGCCAGTCGTCCGTCATCGTTTCATCGGGCGTGACATCCTGGAACCACTCGCTCAACGCCTTCCGTATAGATCCCCCCGACGGCCTGGCCCTTCCTGTGTCGCAACACAGGGACAGCGCCGATTATGCCTCGCGACTGCTTGAAAGCGCACGGAAGGTGACACCCCGTGACCCCAGTCAGGAGGTACAAACTTCAAAGACTGCATGGTTCTGTGGATGCACGCGGTTTCCTGGACTTGGTTTCTAATGTATCGCGAAAAGGGGACACCGCAAGTTTATACACGTTCCGTCACACGCCGCACTTTTAACTTATGAACAGGCTGGTTGTACATCTCTTGAACTGGAACTGGATAAACACATCCATTGTCTCATCCGTCCTCGTGCTTAGTTTCTTCCGGCTCAAATTAAACGCGGAAAGGCTGTGTCACCTAATAATGACGATCAACAAGAGAAGTGGAAGGCAGTCACGCGTCCTCCCGACGCATGATGGTCGATTTCGTGCAACACATCTGACGAAGCCACCATTCGTGTTGGTTGGCAACACAACGTACGGCAGACCGTTGTCACGGGAAGCCACCATTTCGGCATAACAATTCTTGTATACGCTCCCGACGTACGCTTCTCGACCGACCGTAGCCGTCTTCTGCATACCACAGCCGGTGTATGCGTTTCCATGAGGGCGTGTTGTTGGCACGAAAGCTTGATGAGTATGTGTTTACACATACTGGACCCCATATGTGTTCACTGTAAAAATGGTAAATTCAGATATGTGGACAAAACAACACAGAAAAACAAGACGCCCTTGAAAATGATTAATTGAAAACGACATGCATTAAGGAAAAGAAAGATTGTTCATTGCGCTAGTAAAATCAACACTGGAAAGCATACCTATTTGTCCGTCAATATCAATCCAGTCATCAATCAATTTCGGAAAAAAACGAATAACAAAAGAAAAATATATCACACTGAAAAGGAATAACATTTAATGGACGAGCTTGTCCGGTGCGCGTAGATGTCGAGAGTGAAATGTACTTAGTTCACTCGATGCCGTATTCTTCATTGACAATTCTGTGGAACATTTTGAGTCGATCTATCCTTTGACTCCAACACAGTGGCCCAAGAGATCACAAAGCTGATGAAGAAGAGAAATTGTGCTCATACCTATTAAAATAAATCGTACAGTCTTGACCTAAAACAAATTATATGTCTTGTTTTTTTTATTTAATGGGGGTTTTATACAACAAATTCATACTCTAGACTGAGTGTAACAAGGGTTCTGTAGGTGGTTAGTGGTGGGACATTTGAAAGTCCGCTTGACATACCCCAACTCCTTATAGGGGCCCTGGAAGGACTTTTTAGTCCTTCCAGTGGTTGTGCTGTGCTTGTCCTCCGTGTTTTATTCTTTCAATTTTATGTAGTAGGATTCTTCTTTTTGGTTTTAACAGCAACACTTTTTTTTTAATGCAGTCACTGGCTAATCCACAAAAATCCCTTAGAAGCACGTCAACTTAAGGTAACAAACTCATCCAAATAAAAACTAAGCAGATCCAAAATGGATACGTCATGATTTCTATCAATGTCCAGTTCTATGCAAAATTCAGGATTCGCATGTAAAATACGGATATTCAGCGTTGTAAGAACAATTCTATGATCTGATAGACCCCTTCTCAAGGAACATTCGTAACCAGATAAAGCAATGCTATGATTAAAGAAAACAAGGTCAATGATTTAATCATTTCTAGTACATTAATTAACTTCTTGGTCCAAATCGAACGGCATAGCGATTTCAACAAGGGCATTACACAAGTTTTACTACGGCTACCTACCGTTAGCGCACGCCAATTTGTGTTTAGGAACATTAAAATCACCCGTGAGTATGACTTTAAAGGTTGCAAGGTTCTGTTGCAATATGTAATCATGAATATATCCAACAATACTTGATCGGAAGAACTGGGGGCTCTGTAAATAGCCCCAATAACAAGAACGAACTTATATACATGAATCTTGCGCCACAAAGGCTTTGTACCTGTTGAGCAAGGAAGTACAGAGAAAAGAACGTCAGACCTGCAAGATAATGCAAGGCCACTACTTCTTGCAGAAGACCTATCGCAACGAACCACATTATAATCAGGGGGGAAAATTCACAGTCAAGTTTGGAATCGTGCAGCCAAGTTTATTGACACATATGACATGATGGGAATAGGACGCTGCCATGCCAGCAAATTTAGTAGACTTTGGAAAAAGGCTTCTGGCAGAAAAGATTTAACAAGAAAAAGTTATTATTTTGATCTAGTCAATCCGAAGGTGCAGAAACGACTGGATCGGCAACTCATATGATGCAGTTGTTAGACTCATCCCACGTGTAGCGGACGTTATTGACAAGTGCGTAGTCATGACGTAAAATAACTTTAGAGCCGCTTCGTCTGAGGTCAGCCGTACCATGCCAGAGCTGTCTACAGATATTTCGGACACGAAGGAAATAGTCATTGTTAATGAACAGGTGGCCTCCTTTTAATTTCTGAGCATTTTTAAAACTTATAATTTTGTATCGGTAGTCAAGCACCCTGAAAAGAATAGGTATTATTTTACCTTCAGTTTGAGAGCCAAGACGATGAAAGCACTCACTACCATCGCAGGTAACAGAGATCTTTAAGACAGTAGATCAGTGGCAGAATTCAATGAAGACGCGGCAATTGATCTACAGCTTCCTCTAAGCCATATAAAACCAAATTGTTCCAACGAGAACAATTTTCCAGGACATCGTTTTTATCAGTTAGTTGGGTGACGGCAACTTTGAGAGCGGAAATTTTATCTTCTAGACATTTCACCTTATTATCAAGCCTAGGCAGTTCGGATAAACTAGAATCAATATCAGCAAGGCACAATTCGAAAGCGTCAAGCTTATTTTTCAGAACTGCCTGGTTACTTTTAATTTAGGTTATATCGGCAGCTTATTTTTCGTGCGCCCTTCAAGGATTTGTTTAAGAAGAATCTAAGTGTCTTCATCAGGGCCGGAGCTCATTTCGACATGACTACCACGAATCAGAAGAGTCAAACAATCTATAAATCATGCTAACGAGGAGGAACAGCACTGTAAAAAATGGACCGTCAAATTTACGGTCAGTTGACTGGAAATCTGGCTGCCACCACCTTCTCGTTATTTAATATTTATACGGCAGACCGTAAATTCAAATTTACTGTCTGACCGTGATCTCCCCGTGAAATAAACGGTCACAGTAAAAAAAGATACCGTTAATTTTACGGGCAATACTGAACAGACCGTAAACGAGATTTACTGACTGCCGCTAAAATCACGGCATGGTGGCAGTTTATGTGCCGGTCAACTGACCGCTAATTTAATGGTCACCGTAAAAATGTTCACCGTTTAATTCACTGCCGGTTGACCATTGTAAGAAGTAAATTGAAGGTGCAAAATGCTGCCACAATGAAGCGCACAGCACTTCGTACAACACGTCAAAAAGATTGCAGAATTCGACAAACTTAAGCATTGTCAAATTCGATAACCTTCCCACCGCATTGTACGACATGCTTCGCGTTTCACTGCACATGTTTCGCTGCTTCGATTTACTTCCTACTACTGGTCAACAGACAATGAATGGAACAGTGAGTCATGTAGTCTCTTAGGTTAGCCATTTTGTGCCTGTAAGATCTGTGGCATGCTGTATATTGTAATCGGAGTAGTCTTCATGTCTGCAATGCGATCGTTGTGTATGTACATGCAAATGCAGTTAAGCCAGAACACTGCATAAATAATGTGTAGGATAGAAATAGAAACAGCAGATTTATTTACTTGGATGGAGAGACCCCAGTCCCATCCACCCTTTGATCTGGAAAAGAAATAAACCATTTATCAATATAACATAAATTAACGTACCAAAAAATAGGCAATCTAGTAGATATGTTATATAATGTAAGCCATGCTTTATTCGCTGTGCAAAGAAACCGATAGTGCTTACAATGTTTGAAAAACGTTCAGCCTTTCCACTCCCGTGAAGAAGGAAGACCAGCGGAGCTGTACTCGATACACTGTGTGCTTCTTCTTCGTCATCGTCTGTTTTCCGCGCTGTTTCCTACGATGAATTCCCACCTACGCGCCCAACTATATCCATTCTTCTATTATAGCTGGAAAAGTTGCCGCCATCTACGAGTGACGGCGGAAACCATACTGGTTGTGTGCTTCCCGTCGTCGCTTATAAATGGCGGTAGCTGTCCAGGTAGGGTTGTGTCGACATACACGGACACGATCCTGAGGAACCTCGCCTTTAACAGCTCCGCTGTAAAAACGTTTTGTGAAAACTGAATACTATAACTTAGCTTCTGCTAATCAAGTCAAGCTTCATTATATCTCAGTAGCGATAAGCCATGTAGTACATGTATTCTGGTGTTCCCAAATACCATTTCAGTATAATATGGTGGGTGTAACAGCTTCAAAAAACGAGGACAATGAAAGGAACAGGCACGACAGGACAACAGCTGTACTCGCAACTGAAAAATTATATTTGAAAAGGAAAAGAGAACACATACGTCAGTACCAGATAACACAATGTGTAATCAAACAATACGGCCCTCCACGAGGCCCATGTCATCAAAATAGGTTCACTAGAAAGACACAACCCATGCCAGTCAAGGTCTGGCACAAAAAGGACAGCTCCTTATCACATAAGGCAACCGACGGCTCACTCACACATCTTTCTCCGAGACACGAAATATAAAAAGCCTCGATAATTTCGCGGGTGGCCCTCTCTATGCCTTCCTTCAACCGTCACCTCGTCAAAGGCGGGCTGACACGTAGCAGTCTCTGCAATGCAAAGGGAGGAGTCCCCCTCACCGTGGTCCTCAGCGAGTAAGCATGCTCCCGGAGCCTATCATTAAGGCACCTCCCTGTCTGGCCTATGTAGAATTTTCCACATGACAGGTGTATCTTGTACACCACACTCGAGCCACATAGCACAAAAGGTTTTGCGTGCCTTTTGGTACATTTTGCCTTCACCCGATTACCGGCTCTTGCGCCCACCCTTGCAAAAATTTGGCTCATTTTTTGGGGGGCCGAGAACACTACTGGGACTATCCATACCGGCCTCCAGACTTGTTTAAGGTTGTGGGAGACATGGTGGATGTAGGAAACCACCACCTTTCGTTTTTTATTTAAGTCGGCCCTCACCCTCTCTATCCCTTTTGCCTTCTTCAGAAGGGCACTTGCCACCTCCGTTACAAGCGCTGACAGGAACTCCGACGCCCTCAGACTCTTAACCTGCGCTAAAATACTGCCATTCATCATGTGAACACATGACTTCCTGAGAGCAGAGCCGAGACAAGAAACTGCTATGCCCCTCTTCACCAGCTTGGAGTGGGATGCTCTGCAGTCCAAAATCGCCTTTCTCGACCTGCAGACTGAAGGACCAGCATATCTGTGTGTCCTTGAGACACAGCGCCAGATCCAGAAACTGGAAAACCATATCCTTTGGTTCTTGAAATGTAAACCTAACTCCCCCACCACTCTCACAGAAAGCACGTAAGACATAAGCCCACGTGCTGTGCTGTGCTCAAAGACACAGAGGTATGCTGGTCCTTCAGTCCGTGGTCAAGGAAGGCGATTTTGGACTACAGATCATCCCACTCCAAGCTGGTGAAGACGGGCATAGCAGTTTCCTGTCTCGGCTCTGCTCTCGGGAAGTCATGTGTTCATATGATGAATGACAGTTTCTTAGTGCACGTTAAGAACTGAGGGCATCGGGGTTCCTGTCAACGCTTTTAAGCGGAGTGTCACAGCGCCCTTCTGTCAGAGGCGCATAAAGGCGTTAAAGAGGGTGAAGGACCCCGATGCCCTCAGTTTTTTAACCTGCACTAAGAAACTGTCATTCATCATATGAACACATGACTTCCCGAGAGCAGAGCCGAGACAGGAAACTGCTATGCCCGTCTTCACCAGCTTGGAGTGGGATGATCTGTAGTCCAAAATCGCCTTCCTTGACCGCAGACTGAAGGACCAGCATACCTCTGTGTCTTTGAGACACACAGCACGTGGGCTTATGTCTTACGTGCTTTCTGTGAGAGTGGTGGGGGAGTTAGGTTTACATTTGAAGAACCGAAGGATAGTGGTTTTCCAGTTTCTGGATCTGGCGCTGTGTCTCAAGGACACACAGATATGCTGGTCCTTCAGTCCGCGGTCGAGAAAGGCGATTTTGGACTGCAGATCATCCCACTCCAAGCTGGTGAAGAGGGGCATAGCAGTTTCTTGTCTCGGCTCTGCTCTCAGGAAGTCATGTGTTCACATGATGAATGGCAGTATTTTAGCGCAGGTTAAGAGTCTGAGGGCGTCAGAGTTCCTGTCAGCGCTTGTAACGGAGGTGGCAAGTGCCCTTCTGAAGAAGGCAAAAGGGATAGAGAGGGTGAGGGCCGACTTAAATAAAAAACGAAAGGTGGTGGTTTCCTACATCCACCATGTCTCCCACAACCTTAAACAAGCTGGAGGCCGGTATGGAGTCCCAGTAGTGTTCTCGGCCCCCAAAAAATGAGCCAAGTTTTTGCAAGGGTGGGCGCAAGAGCCGGTAATCGGGTGAAGGCAAAATGTACCAAAAGGCACGCAAAACCTTTTGTGCTATGTGGCTCGAGTGTGGTGTACAAGATACACCTGTCATGTGGAAAATTCTACATAGGCCAGACAGGGAGGTGCCTTAATGATAGGCTCCGGGAGCATGCTTACTCGCTGAGGACCACGGTGAGGGGACTCCTCCCTTTGCATTGCAGAGACTACTAGTGTCAGCCCGCCTTTGACGAGGTGACGGTTGAAGGAAGGCATAGAGAGGGCCACCCGCGAAATTATCGAGGCTTTTTATATTTCGTGTCTCGGAGAAAGATGTGTGAGTGAGCCGTCGGTTGCCTTATGTGATAAGGAGCTGTCCTTTTTGTGCCAGACCTTGACTGGCATGGGTTGTGTCTATCTAGTGAACCTATTTTGATGACATGGGCCTCGTGGAGGGCGTATTGTTTGATTACACATTGTGTTATCTGGTACTGACGTATGTGTTCTCTTTTCCTTTTCAAATAGAATTTTTCAGTTGCGAGTACAGCTGTTGTCCTGTCGTGCCTGTTCCTTTCATTGTCCTCGTTTTTTGAAGCTGTTACACCCACCATATTATACTGAAATGGTATTTGGGAACACCAGAATACATGTACTACATGGCTTATAGCTACTGAGATATAATGAAGCTTGACTTGATTAGCAGAAGCTAAGTTATAGTATTCAGTTTTCACAAAACGTTTTTACAGCGGAGCTGTTAAAGGCGAGGTTCCTCAGGATCGTGTCCGTGTATGTCGACACAAACCTACCTGGACAGCTACCGCCATTTATAAGCGACGACGGGAAGCACACAACCAGTATGGTTTCCGCCGTCACTCGTAGATGGCGGCAACTTTTCCAGCTATAATAGAAGAATGGATATAGTTGGGCGCGTAGGTGGGAATTCATCGTAGGAAACAGCGCGGAAAACAGACGATGACGAAGAAGAAGCACACAGTGTATCGAGTACAGCTCCGCTGGTCTTCCTTCTTCACGGGAGTGGAAAGGCTGAACGTTTTTCAAACATTGTAAGCACTATCGGTTTCTTTGCACAGCGAATAAAGCGTGGCTTACATTATATAACATATCTACTAGATTGCCTATTTTTTGGTACGTTAATTTATGTTATATTGATAAATGGTTTATTTCTTTTCCAGATCAAAGGGTGGATGGGCCTGGGGTCTCTCCATCCAAGTAAATAAATCTGCTGTTTCTATTTCTATCCTACACATTATTTATGCAGTGTTCTGGCTTAACTGCATTTGCATGTACATACACAACGATCGCATTGCAGACATGAAGACTACTCCGATTACAATATACAGCATGCCACAGATCTTACAGGCACAAAATGGCTAACCTAAGAGACTACATGACTCACTGTTCCATTCATTGTCTGTTGACCAGTAGTAGGAAGTAAATCGAAGCAGCGAAACATGTGCAGTGAAACGCGAAGCATGTCGTACAATGCGGTGGGAAGGTTATCGAATTTGACAATGCTTAAGTTTGTCGAATTCTGCAATCTTTTTGACGTGTTGTACGAAGTGCTGTGCGCTTCATTGTGGCAGCATTTTGCACCTTCAATTTACTTCTTACAATGGTCAACCGGCAGTGAATTAAACGGTGAACATTTTTACGGTGACCATTAAATTAGCGGTCAGTTGACCGGCACATAAACTGCCACCATGCCGTGATTTTAGCGGCAGTCAGTAAATCTCGTTTACGGTCTGTTCAGTATTGCCCGTAAAATTAACGGTATCTTTTTTTACTGTGACCGTTTATTTCACGGGGAGATCACGGTCAGACAGTAAATTTGAATTTACGGTCTGCCGTATAAATAACGAGAAGGTGGTGGCAGCCAGATTTCCGGTCAACTGACCGTAATTTTGACGGTCCATTTTTTACAGTGCTGTTCCTCCTCGTTAGCATGATTTATAGATTGTTTGACTCTTCTGATTCGTGGTAGTCATGTCGAAATGAGCTCCGGCCCTGATGAAGACACTTAGATTCTTCTTAAACAAATCCTTGAAGGGCGCACGAAAAATAAGCTGCCGATATAACCTAAATTAAAAGTAACCAGGCAGTTCTGAAAAATAAGCTTGACGCTTTCGAATTGTGCTTGCTGATATTGATTCTAGTTTATCCGAACTGCCTAGGCTTGATAATAAGGTGAAATGTCTAGAAGATAAAATTTCCGCTCTCAAAGTTGCCGTCACCCAACTAACTGATAAAAACGATGTCCTGGAAAATTGTTCTCGTTGGAACAATTTGGTTTTATATGGCTTGAGGAAGCTGTAGATCAATTGCCGCGTCTTCGATGAATTCTGCCACTGATCTACTGTCTTAAAGATCTCTGTTACCTGCGATGGTAGTGAGTGCTTTCATCGTCTTGGCTCTCAAACTGAAGGTAAAATAATACCTATTCTTTTCAGGGTGCTTGACTACCGATACAAAATTATAAGTTTTAAAATGCTCAGAAATTAAAAGGAGGCCACCTGTTCATTAACAATGACTATTTCCTTCGTGTCCGAAATATCTGTAGACAGCTCTGGCATGGTACGGCTGACCTCAGACGAAGCGGCTCTAAAGTTATTTTACGTCATGACTACGCACTTGTCAATAACGTCCGCTACACGTGGGATGAGTCTAACAACTGCATCATATGAGTTGCCGATCCAGTCGTTTCTGCACCTTCGGATTGACTAGATCAAAATAATAACTTTTTCTTGTTAAATCTTTCTGCCAGAAGCCATCTTACCAAGTCTACTAAATTTGCTGGCATGGCAGCGTCCTATTCCCATCATGTCATATGTGTCAATAAACTTGGCTGCACGATTCCAAACTTGACTGTGAATTTTCCCCACCTGATTATAATGTGGTTCGTTGCGATAGGTCTTCTGCACAGAAGTAGTGGCCTTGCATTATCTTGCAGGTCTGACGTTCTTTTCTCTGTACTTCCTTGCTCAACAGGTACAAAGCCTTTGTGGCGCAAGATTCATGTATATAAGTTCGTTCTTGTTGTTGGGGCTATTTACAGAGCCCCCAGTTCTTCCGATCAAGTATTGTTGGATATATTCATGATTACATATTGCAACAGAACCTTGCAACCTTTAAAAGTCCATACTCACGGGTGATTTTAATGTTCCTAAACACAAATTGGCGTTGCGCTAACGGTAGGTAGCCGTAGTAAAACTTGTGTAATGCCCTTATTGAAATCGCTATGCTCGTTCGATTTGGACCAAGAAGTTAATTAATGTACTAGAAATGATTAAATCGTTGACCTTGTTTTCTTTAATCATAGCATTGCTTTATCTGGTTGCGAATGTTCCTTGAGAAGGGGTCTATCAGATCATAGAATTGTTCTTACAACGCTGAATATCCGTATTTTACATGCGAATCCTGAATTTTGCATAGAACTGGACATTGATAGAAATCATGACGTATCCATTTTGGATCTGCTTAGTTTTTATTTGGATGAGTTGTTACCTTAAGTTGACGTGCTTCTAAGGGATTTTTGTGGATTAGCTCAGTGACTGCATTAAAAAAAAAGTGTTGCTGTTAAAACCAAAAAAGAAGAATCCTACTACATAAAATTGAAAGAATAAAACACGGAGGACAAGCACAGCACAACCACTGGAAGGACTAAAAAGTCCTTCAGGGCCCTTATAAGGAGTTGAGGTATGTCAAGCGGACTTTCAAATGTCCCACCACTAACCACCTACAGAACCCTTGTTACACTCAGTCTAGAGTATGAATTTGTTGCATAAAACCCCCATTAAATAAAAAAAACAAGACATATAATTTGTTTTAGGTCAAGACTGTACGATCATTTTAATAGGTATGAGCACAATTTCTCTTCTTCATCAGCTTTGTGATCTCTTGGGCCACTGTGTTGGAGTCAAAGGATAGATCGACTCAAAATGTTCCACAGAATTGTCAATGAAGAATACGGCATCGAGGTAGACTAAGTACATTTCACTCTCGACATCTACGCGCACCGGACAAGCTCGTCCATTAAATGTTATTCCTTTTCAGTGTGATATATTTTTCTTTTGTTATTCGTTTTTTCCGAAATTGATTGATGACTGGATTGATATTGACGGACAAATAGGTATGCTTTCCAGTGTTGATTTTACTAGCGCAATGAACAATCTTTCTTTTCCTTAATGCATGTCGTTTTCAATTAATCATTTTCAGGGGCGTCTTGTTTTTCTGTGTTGTTTTGTCCACATATCTGAATTTACCATTTTTACAGTGAACACATATGGGGTCCAGTATGTGTAAGATACATACTCATCAAGCTTTCGTGCCAACAACACGCCCTCATGGAAACGCATACACCGGCTGTGGTATGCAGAAGACGGCTACGGTCGGTCGAGAAGCGTACGTCGGGAGCGTATACAAGAATTGTTATGCCGAAATGGTGGCTTCCCGTGACAACGGTCTGCCGTACGTTGTGTTGCCAACCAACACGAATGGTGGCTTCGTCAGATGTGTTGCACGAAATCGACCATCATGCGTCGGGAGGACGCGTGACTGCCTTCCACTTCTCTTGTTGATCGTCATTATTAGGTGACACAGCCTTTCCGCGTTTAATTTGAGCCGGAAGAAACTAAGCACGAGGACGGATGAGACAATGGATGTGTTTATCAGTTCCAGTTCAAGAGATGTACAACCAGCCTGTTCATAAGTTAAAAGTGCGGCGTGTGACGGAACGTGTATAAACTTGCGGTGTCCCCTTTTCGCGATACATTAGAAACCAAGTCCAGGAAACCACGTGCATCCACAGAACCATGCAGTCTTTTGAAGTTTGTACCTCCTGACTGGGGTCACGGGGTGTCACCTTCCGTGCGCTTTCAAGCGGTCGCGAGGCATAATCGGCGCTGTCCCTGTGTTGCGACACAGGAAGGGCCGAGGCCGTCGGGGGGATCTATACGGAAGGCGTTGAGCGAGTGGTTCCAGGATGTCACGCCCGATGAAACGATGACGGACGACTGGCCCACTCCGGGCCAGAGTCCCGGCAATCGTTCAGCGAGTCATGTTGTTGTCGCCCCGACTGAGAATCACTTCGCTCGCCTCCTCTGGAGCCCGACGACGTGATCTGCGCGGGAGTCACGTTGGCCAAGTGTAAAGGTAGCTTTAATTTTAGTCTGAACCTGAACATAACTTGCGTGATGTTGGTGGTGTTTCTCTGGTGCCTATTTGTTTCCTTACATTGAACAAGGTTGACTTCAGTGTCATTCACCCCTCCCCCATAAAACCTTCTTACTTTGCCTCCTCAGAGCTCATATTGCGAGTGAACTTAACTGCGAAAGGGTGAACAAAGGCAATAAATATATAGTGATGAACTAATGGCATATTAATTCTGAAAAAATACAGCCTAAGTCGCGAGAAATATAAAGAAGCTCTAACAAGGAAGTTCTTAACAAATCTAGAAAAAATATAGACACCAGTGCTTCTAATAGCGGTTTAAATACACACCACGAGGGTGCTGAGACGACGTGAAGGGAAATGAATGTCACTGCCTATATGTATCTGTATTACTCATATTGTTCTGCTCAGGTAAACTTTAATAAATGAGGCATAATTAAGCATATTTAAAAACACAATGACAGGTTACTTTCGAGGACTCTATCTTTTGTGGTTATCTTTTTATATTTTGTATGAATTGAAGCCGGTGACCAAAAACACAAATCTGTCAATTTTGTTATCTGCATTCGGGTAGCATATTTCAACATTTCGCGTTTTCAGATCCATCCCTATTTTTCTACTAGCTATACTAGCCTTCAGCAACTCATCGAAAATAATTAAACGCGAAGAGTTACTTACGTCGTGCAATGTGCTACAACCCCAAATATAAACGTTAGGAACACATACGCATGCTCGGGAGGAACAATAGGATCCGAAAAAAGAGCGTAGTTATTTTATATTTTAGTCAAAACAAATTAAAATAATCTTTTGCAGCAGTTATCTAAATAACATTTTTGCATAACACTGTATTGGTGGAGCATCTCGAGTAGCTGGACAGTTCAAATAAAATGTACTAATCCACGAATAGTTTGTTTCTTCTACCGTGAATGAAATTGTTGTGGTGCCCGTGTGGAAATGCCAGAATCGCTGCCGGTTCTGAACTTACGTGAAGGATATACATAATATTTGTAGTGAAATACACGCTCTCTCCGAGTAACGGTAATTTATAGTAACAGCATAATTATTTTCCCACTACAGTAAAAGAACGTTGGTGAAGATGGGCAAACCCCATCTTCACCAACGTTCTTTAACACTGCGCGCGCGCGTTGCCGCGCGCGCGGCAAACGGTTTGCTGCGGTTTGCTGCGCGCAAACCTTTGCGGTTTCTGCAAACGGTTTGCTGCGCGCGCGCGTTGCCGCGCGCGCAGCTGGCCAAACAGGCAGCGAGCGCGCGGCCTAACGGTTATCGCGCTTGTCTCCCACGCGAAAGGCCAGGGTTCGATTCCTGGGACCGGCGGATCTTTTGTTTATTCCTGCAAAGTAGTATTCTGGTAAATTCTAGAATCCTGTTGCTTGTTCGAGGTCCGAATGTTCTACGCGACGAACTTTCCACGCCGATTATTCTAGAAGCCCACGCATGTACATAAGGGGCTCCGCGTGGCGAGCCGCAGTCAGTTTCGCCTCAGCGTTCGATCCTGCTGCTTCGCCGCTTTCGACGCCCGCGACGCTCTGTTATTATTTTCTGTTTCCTTTTTTACTTTTGGGCACAAGTTCGCCCCATTAAACGTTTAGTTTATTTTGTTATCACCGCCTCATCAGTTGTCATTCGTGACGTTTTTGGTGGAGGGTGCGATGCGGGGCGTTGGGAGGGTGGGAGCGCTCCGGCGTTTTTGGAGGCTGTTTGCTTCCGTCGTCTTCGGCAACGTCACCTCCAGGCGTTGCCGCACTTAGATTTTCCCGGCGACGCAGGGGAGACAGGCTCTCTCGGCGTGGTCGTGGCGCTGGGGACGCTGAACGTCGTGGCGATGGGGAGCGGGCTTCACGGCGGAGAGACGACACTGGGGAGGGCGAACGTCGGAGGTACTCCTCGATGTCGCGAGGGCGCTCGTCGTACCTTGGGCGCGGGTCGTTCGGGTGGAACCCGCGCAGCCCCAGTTGTCTGTAGGGGCATCGGCGGTAAATGTGGCCGGCTTCACCGCAGTGATAGCACAACGGGCGTCGATCGGCCGTCCTCCACACGTCGGTCTTTCGTGGCGCTGCTGGTTCTGGGTGGGAGTGCTCCCGATCTTCCTGGCGTCGGGAAAACTGCGGCGCTGGAGGTTCCCGTCGGGGTGGCGCCGTATACGGGTGAGCAGGAGGCGGTGGTCGTCGGGTAGCTGCGGCGTAGCTAAGCGTCGGTGGTTCGGGAGCGGCGCTGACAAGAACTCGTGGCTGCAGCGCCTGCTGAACTTCTGCCCGGACAATCTCGGCGATCGAGGGCGAATCCGGGCTTGCGGCGGCAGGAAGAAGCTTCCTGATTTCCTCCCGCACGACGTCCCGGATGATCTCGCGGAGGTCCGGGCCGTTGCAGCTGGATGTCGAGAGGGCAGCGACGCCGGGGAGTCGCTGGTAATGGGAGGCCCGTGCCTGAAGCGCACGTTCGATATTTGTGGCTTCCTTGACGAAATCTTCGACGGTGGCTGGGGGTTGCGGACCAGGCCACCGAAGATGTCATCTTTTACGCCTCGCATCAGGATCCGAAGCTTCTTTTCGTCGGTGGCTAGAGGGTCGGCGCGAGCGACGAGGCGCAGAACATCTTCTACAAAGCTGGTGATCGTCTCGCTTGTGCTCTGGGTCCTCATTCGAAGGAGGTCCTCGGCCCTCTCCCGTCGGTACTGGTTGGCGAAAGTCCGTCTCAGCGCGTCCTTGCAGGCAGTCCACGAGGTCAGGGAAGTTTCGCGATTCTCGAACCAGTGCCGGGCGGTTCCTTCGAGTGCGAAGTAAAGACTCTGTAGGCGCTGTTCTTCCGTCCATCGGTTGTGCTGGGCCACTCGCTCGTACTGCTGTAGCCAGTCCTCGACGTCTTCATAGGGCTCACCATGGAAAGACACGGGCGTACGGGCGGCGACGGGTAGGACAACGACGGGTGGCGTGGTCATCGTCGCGGTCTTCTTCCTTGGTTTCGGTGGCAAGGGTCCAAATTCCGGGGATTGGCCTTTGGTACGGCGGCTTGATCGGGCTTTGGCGTCTTCTGCGAAGGGCAACCTCCCGGGGCTGAGCACGTCACTTGGCGGGCGTGTTTTCGGAGGGGTACGCTCCACGGGCATGGAATGCTATACCCCGCACCTCCACCAAAATGTCACGAATGACAACTGATGAGGCGGTGATAACAAAATAAACTAAACGTTTAATGGGGCGAACTTGTGCCCAAAAGTAAAAAGGAAACAGAAAATAATAACAGAGCGTCGCGGGCGTCGAAAGCGGCGAAGCAGCAGGATCGAACGCTGAGGCGAAACTGACTGCGGCTCGCCACGCGGAGCCCCTTATGTACATGCGTGGGCTTCTAGAATAATCGGCGTGGAAAGTTCGTCGCGTAGAACATTCGGACCTCGAACAAGCAACAGGATTCTAGAATTTACCAGAATACTACTTTGCAGGAATAAACAAAAGATCCGCCGGTCCCAGGAATCGAACCCTGGCCTTTCGCGTGGGAGACAAGCGCGATAACCGTTAGGCCGCGCGCTCGCTGCCTGCTTGGCCAGCTGCGCGCGCGGCAATATGCACACCAAATGTAGGCCAGGAGAACCCGATGCATGGTACCCCTGCGTTTCTTGGCAAAAAAAAAAAGAGCGGGGATAACGTATATATACTTAGATGAACCACTGACCAAGCTAGGAACACAAGGCGTAGAGGTTAAAGTGTTTGTTTATTTTGTAGTCTGCTAAGTTTACAATTAGCTGCTCTTTCCCGTCCACCCTTTTCTCGCGATTATTATTAGTTGAGGCTAAAAACACGAACGTCAAGACGTTTGCGATAAAATAATGGCACAGTGTCCAAGGTCTCGTTTACACAGTTTGTAGGACGCTTCTCTTTCAAGTTTTAACCTAAAATAAGAGAATAACAATCATACAAATAAAATCACTGGCATAAAAATGTAAACCCAAGAGAGGAAGGGTGGCAATTAGTTTGGCCTTTCAGAAGATATGTTTAAAACCAAACAAAACATTTCACTCGCAAAAAATATATATAAATAAACAACATTATGGAATGGCGAGTCAAGTTAGCGACGTAAACAACAGAGCGTTACGAACAAAAATCTTTAAACGTGTTCATCCCGTTCGCAAATAGACCCCTGCCTGGCAACCCACCGGAATTCCCATGTCACCACTGTGCGTTTTCGCTTTTCTTTTTACCCTCGTGACGAACGCCCTCGAAGAAGGCGAGCCCGCCTCTTGGCTGTATTTGCCTGTCGTTGCAGCTCGCCCGCAAACTTCTCAGCGCCCGATGCGTCGCCGTTGGCTCGCTTGGCTGCCCCTCTCTCCCCGACGCCGTGTTTGTCCATGTCAATCACCGAAGACAGCTTATTTGAGGGCCACGGGGGACGGTTGCTAAGAGCGGCACAGAAGATCCCGACGCCTTCTTTATCGACCTCAGTTCCAACAATAAATATTTCCGAGTTTATTTGTTTGTCTTTCATTAGAATTGTTTCTATCTGCTCGGCACATTTCCGCCAGACATAGATCAGAGTAAAAATATGATCCCGTGTTTGTGCGCATCGTCGAAAAAGATGCGCCGTTACACAATCCCAGCTTCAGCGGTGACTTCTCCTCCCTGGTAATGCTGTGCTTTTATTGTTTCCTCGATGAGAAGTAGGTGTACGATGAAGCTTGTGAGCGACGGAGAAACCTCAACGAGAGGATAATGTATTAAGGAACAATAAACACGATTTTAAAATTTTTTTTTAAAACGGTGTTTTTTAGATTTTTTGGGAATTTAGCACACTGCTCAATTTTTATAGACAGTTGTGACACGCATTTATCTGCCTACGAAAGAACTGAAGAAACTGAAACTGAACTATCTCCATTCTCATTTGTGTGCCTCCGAAAGCGGAGGTGACGTAGGGAGGGACGTCAGATGTGAACAGTCGGTATCGGGAGCATTTAGGATATCGAGACTCTGGTTTCCGCGGTGGAGTTATTATAACAGCACGGTGGCGCGGTCGTTCCCAAAGCAAACACGACACTGACATCTGAAACCAAAACCAAACGTCTACTGCGTGTTCCGCTCTATGTTCTTTTTTATTTATTTTGTTTACCCATAGTTGCTCGTTGCCCGTTTCGCGTCCAGCGTAGCAAAAAAGAAAAATAATAATGCTGTTTTATAAATGGTTTTGTCGTCATTCCGGTCCGATTTATACTTTTCACATGGTTATTCAAGTGAAAATTGGAATATTCTTCATAAAAATTACAAACCAAAACGTGACCGAGGGCATGTCCCTCGTTTCGTCCAACCACTGACGCGTCTCTTGTGACGTCGCGCTTCTTGGCCCAGCAACATGACGCGAACTCCGCTTCTCCTGGCTTCTCCCGCAACTCTCGGGGCGTCGCCGCAATCGATTCCGGTGCGATTATTACCGCGAATGTTTAATTGATTTGCGCGGCACACGAGCGCCGGTTTCGGCTGAAATTTTGGCAACGTCGCCGAGGGACGTGCCTAAAGCCCAGTTCAATCGCAAAAAAAAAAATGTTTTTATTGTTTTTTTAAATACTTTAAACCCTAGGCTATTTCGACGGACTAAAGCATTGACTGTTTCATCATAGTACAGTTGGGTTTGAGACTACGAGATGTATACCGAAAAACCTCGTTGTCCTGCAACGTTTGTAAATGCTAAGGGTTAAGAACCCTGCATATGCTCCGCCTCCAGCACGCGCTCGGTGCCTTCCGCCGGGCTTTGGTTGTGCATGCGACCAAGTGCTATCAAAGGCATGAAGCACCCGCTCGAAGCAGAGGTTTTTGCCTGTCACCAGCTATAGTAGTGACGCTGATTCGCGCAACACCCGGAAGCCTGTAGATGGTATGTGTAGAGCAGAAATAAGTAGGGAGTGTACGAATATTTCAATTTTCAAAATACGAATCGAATACGAATAAGACAAAAAACGGGCTTCGAATATCGAATCAGAATATCGAATATGTGTCTAGAAATAAGAAATTGGAAAACAACAGGTAACAGCAGGTTTTATTGCCTTTTTAAAATAAATAAATGCAACTGCATTTTACTAGGCTGCACTAGGCTAGAAATACTTGTAGTAATGCACTCATTACAAATTATTGTGTAGGAAAATTAACTGCTCAACGTGTTCAGAAAGTAAGCGCTCCCTACGCGCCGTGATAACATTCCGCCAGTAGAAAGACCCTTTCACTCGGAAAACCTGCGAAATTTCACTAAGGTTCGAAGACGTTTGACTTATGGACAGTGTTGCCCGGCTGCTATATGAATGTTTTGAATTCTCGGAAACAAATAATTTAGAAAGAATAATTTAGAACTTTATTTTATATTTCATAAAATGGTTCCTAGTATTTACATGGTACAAAAGCGAAAATATGCGCTTTTAACGCTTTTATTAGTTATTAATACCAGTGATGCCAATAAGCCCAACAAATATTGCACCGTTCCTTCGCCAGGTGGAGTCAACTACTTTTATATTTCATAAAATGGTTCCTAGTATTTACATGGTACAAAAGCGAAAATATG
Source organism: Ixodes ricinus (assembly GCA_037355805.1). NCBI lineage: Eukaryota > Metazoa > Arthropoda > Arachnida > Ixodida > Ixodidae > Ixodes > Ixodes ricinus. Next base: position 38,843 of record JAZHYW010000917.1, read on the forward strand.
CGCTTTTAACGCTTTTATTAGTTATTAATACCAGTGATGCCAATAAGCCCAACAAATATTGCACCGTTCCTTCGCCAGGTGGAGTCAACTACTTTTTTTAATTTTCGCGCATGCGCACAAAAGTCAATCTTGAGTCGAACCTTTGTCTAACGTGAAGGTTCAAGGTTGAAGGTTCCAAAGTCGAACTTGGTCGAACTCGAACCTGGGCAGGTTAGCGACATCCTATAGTTTTGACTGCGCGGGAGTGGCAGGAGTTGTCAGTGGCGATGCAATGTTCTGCTCGCACCCAGCTTTTCCTTTCTTCTTTTTTTTTACTTTTAAAACATTTGTATTAGATAGCACTCTCGAAATTTATTTTTTAATTATATTTCACTCTTGAGGTTTTTTATTTTATTTTATCAATTTATAGAACGCGCATTACATCACATATTGCTATAAAAGTGCCACACAACAAAGGGCTTGGTGAAAAAGAAACCGAAACTGATCCTGTCTTGCTGCCATCGGACAGATAGAAACGGAGCAGACCGATAACACACGGATCATAAGCCTTTCTCAGTGAATGCACATATTCATAGGGGAATGTGTGGCATGCAGATTATTCGTGACTTGCTCGAATATTCGCAGTTTGTGCGAACATTCGCCAATTTTTCCAAATATTCAGCTTTGGCCGAATATTCGGGAACTTCTGAATATGCAATTTTCGAATCGAATACGTTTCGAATAACGAAAATATTCGATTCGTATTCGAAATTTCAGATATTCGCACACCCTAGAAATAAGCCATCATTAAGCACCCTATGTAAGCAGCGACGCAGAAAATTTGAAGGTTTTTGTTTAAATCTTTTTTGTATCAAACCAACAGGTGCATTATACAAAATAGTTTACCGATACATTTATGTACTCCTTAGTATGAACCTGCCAACTCCCGAAGAGATTGATTTCGGAAATGACCAGCACCCACGCGTCGAAATACGACTGCAAATTATTAGGGCAGCCCAGCTTTGCTTTACCTGCTTGTTATGGTAAGTCGAACTCATATTTCGACGTAGTCTTCCGAAACGTAGAAAAGTGCAGTCAACATCAACTATGGCGATTAGCTGTTAAACTTCTACTGTATCAGTGATCCACAATAGTCCTGTTATGGTTCTTGTACGATAAACAAAAATAAGAATACATATACTTATACTGACCGCGATGCTACTGCGCGAATGGCAACCATACTATTACTATGCCTGTCCTAATATGGAAGTAAAATAAAAGTAAAATAAATAAATCTAGACGTGGACAACTATGGCGAAGTAATCGGCCACACTCACCTGTTTCTTGCACCGGTCGGTACCGATGAAACTCCGGTCACCATTGATTCTGAATGGTCTCACCTTTTCCGAAAAGCGTTTAATAAGAGCTCGGTCCCCAATCTTATCCGTTTGTGTACCTCGGCAGGATCAGGTTACGCTGGCACTATATGTCACGTGTCCCCATTCCTCGCGTGATTCACGCCGCCCTACGAACTCGAATGAGATTACCGTCTAACAGTCTCGTACCGAGTGTTCATACGCGATGCGCTTTAGGCTATCAATCTGGGGTCACGGCTAGAATGCGGCATCAGAATTCGCAAGTTCAGAGGGTTGCTGGTGGCGTTGCGAAAAAGGTCGATAGAGTGCGCGGGTGACAGGTTAACGAGAAGGTAAGCGAAGATTGCCTCAATATGTGCGGTAACACGGCGATCGTCCCGCGTGACACGCTGATGCGAGAGCTCGGCCTCCCGCTACCTTGTAGGTGTCGGCCGACGTGGTCGATCTTGACACCTCTCTGTATCGACGGACACTTTTCAGGGCATGGAGGAAGCCTCACCGTCAAAAGGGGCACGCCTGTAATTAAGATCACTGGTGTCTGCATTAAAAAATAAAAGACTATGTCTAGTGAATTTGTTTACGGCATTTTTTTTAATTCAAATTTCTTAAGATGTGTTTAGCTCTGAAGATTTGTATAACTCCTCTATTTTGATGCCCGCGAGGCCGGAGGCATTGAAATAAGGTTTCTTGCGAAACATCGATTCGACGTCGGCGTGGGAACACTTAATGGGTGCTCTCAGTCGTGTCGACGTATATATGTTGGGGCTAGAAAACTGCGATTAGAGCGGTGAACACGATCATTTCCCAAAAGTCCAGTGCGAAATTTATCTTTAGGTCAGTCTTCCCATTGTATTTTGGAACAGTGATATTACATGAATATTAAAGCGATATTACGTCGACATTACAGTGACATTACAGCGATATTACAACGACAGCTGTTGGTGGGACATTTCGAGGTTGTGCGCCGTCGACCGCTCTCCATATCGACGCGGGCCACTTTCGGCCCTCCTCCAAGACATTCCACGGGCCGCTAATAAGAAGATAACAAGTAAGCAAGATGACATGCACGGTCATGCATGGTAGCAAAAAAGCATGCATGGTCAGTAAAACAGTCCCCGCCGGGCAATTTGGCAGCGCACCGGGATAGGTGCCCATGTGACGCAGAATTAGCACGAGAAACCATTCTCTGGAGATACGCAGATAAAACGCTTTTAAAATCTGACGGTGCATTCTGTATCAGAAGGCAAGGGGAGAGCAAGCGCGTTAGTGCCCCGTCAATGCTCCTGACAGATACAGTTTTATATTCTAAACGAATAGCCTGAAATATGGTATTAATAGTGCGTGTTTGTTTCAATAAACCTTCATTTGAGAGTGCAACTCGTTTTGTCTATTTCCTTGTCCCTGTTTATTCGGCGCTCTTCGTTTAGCACGTGTGAATATTTGTACAGAAGTGACGTACGAAAACACGTTCCCGTCCTACACAGACAGATGAAATGCTCTTTCCTTAATATACACTCATTAGTTACAAAACGCTATGGAATTTGCGTAGGGTGTGTTACTCGGTTTAATACGAAACGGCCTATGCGGACACTATGTTGCGCGCTCGAACCCTTACCGTTTATTCGGTTCATCTGCTCCGAAATGACACCTTAGCGGCTAAGACGTCACAGCTCAACTGTCGCTGTGTCTGTGTATCACCTTACCGGTTGCGTAAGTGTTAACTAGTTTGTCTTCTCTGGCGCTATAATATTGTTTTTGAGCCTCCATTTGAGTATGGGATTTGTAATTCTAAAACAAATGTAAGCAAAAAGTGTGCTTTGCGCGTATATAGACCCGGGGCAGTGAACAGGAGGGGACTCGGTCAGTTGCTAGTCAGCGCGGCAGGTGGTCAAAACGGGCAGTCTTCGGACAGCCTAGCCTGCAATCGATTGGACACGAGGGCTGCGTCGAAGTTCTGGAGGGCACTCGGAGGTTTTATCTCGAAATAGGATCTCAAATTTAAAACCCCGCATAGGATGTCGCAACCTGCCAAACCAAACTTCATTGCCCAATTGGTATAGACCGTTCCAGTAACTGCCGTCTGTGCGTTCTCATCTTTGTCTACTGGGCTGTGGAACGCTTTACGAAGGTACGCAACAGCTCTCTTCCGTCGAATATTAGACGATGCGGATGTGTCCATAGCCGAGTGACTTGGCATTTTTTGCCTGGGTGATAAGCACTGGAAATGTGTATGCGGGGTGAGATACAGGGTGAGCATGAAAGAGCTGGATACTTACAAACAATCTATTAAGACTGATGATATTGTTTAACTTCAAAATATATTTCTTCTCAAGTGCTTCTTTTATTTAAGTCTTTATACTTTATTCATAATAAATGGAGTCAAGTAGCCCTGATATTAGTCGATCAATGTGTAGGTAAACCAAAATAAATCGGATTGACTAGCAGTTTCTAGACTTTGAAAATGTGTTTCCCTCTCCTGACTGGTTAAAAGTCTCAAATGTTTTAATTCTAAGGCTCGCACGTTATATTTATTCTCAAAGTTTTGATTAAAGAAAAAATAAAACAGGCTACAGGTTTAAACAAAACATTGCAAACTCCACTTTTCGTTTAAAAAAAAGAAAAAAAGAAGAAACATGTTATTTGGCGGTGCGGCGGCACTTGTAAACAATTTTATCAACGGTTAGCTCCTTGTTTTTATGGATTTGTTCTTTCTTTGATTTCTTATTGCTACTTCGAAAGTAGCACAATTTAGTAATTTTGTCGCATGAAATCTGACATAGTATGCAAAACCACAGAAACCATTGACAAAGCAGAAGCTACGTCTTAGAATTCAATCAGTTCTAACAATGTGTTTCTACAACGTTCCTCGCATCCAAAGTCACTGCCAGTTGCTTGTCCACTGAAGTTAAAACGGACTATAAATCTGGCATTTTAAAATTGAACTTTTGCTTGAATTTAGCTCCACTCGCGGACACCGTTCACGTCTACATATGCCGATGCCAGTGGAAGAGTCTACCTACAGGTATCAATTCGTTATTTATCAAAAGATTTCCGAACCGATTCAATAGATCGGTTGCAGTTTGTTTTCGTGTAGCTTTCATTCTTCTTCATACAGATGGCATAAGCAAGAAATTATAAGGGCACATTTGGAAACAAAAGTTCTGCCGCGACTGGTGTTCGACTATTTTTAAAGCGAAGCTTGATCGATACTTGAAGCGTGTTCCAGCAAAGAAGTGTCACAAATAGCCAGTGGAAACTTTGGCATTCTACTTATAAGGTGTTTTCCAACAATTCGTATTAAGTTCTTTTTAATTCCCTCCTTTCCGGTGGAGAAAAAAATAAGTATCAGGACTTAAATTTGGACTATATATGAATTAGAAAAAAAATATCTTGCTCCAATTTATACCTCGACACTTTCGGAACAAAGAGCTACGCCATGAAAGCTTCAGTAGAGCGCATGCTACATGTTTAAAAAATATTATATAAAACGTTTAGGTTATTAGAAACCAACCAAGAACTCGTATACACGAACTAAGCGTGACACGATGGCTATATTTGAGCCACAAAGTTGCTCAAATTTGTACTGCTTTGTGACTGAAACAAGTATTTATTAAAATTTAAAAAATAATTGTAGAAAGTTTCACCATGGTATATCTCGTTGTGTCTTTTCCTTGTTCGCGCTTTAGGCGTAGAACAGTAGTAAGGTGTTTGTAAAGTCTAGCAAAAAGTTTGGCGATGCGAATCGCCAATATTAAATTGATCGCAACCTACTTGCTCGTCGCGTATTTCCTTCTCAATCCTTAGTACAGGATATAAAGAGGTTTTATCTAAATGTTCAGTGAAAACGCATCAAAAAGAAGGGTTAACAATTTCTAGGTCTTGCTAAGCAATGACCGCTCAATCGATGGTCTCCATATATTAGCTTAAACGCAGGCCGGATGGCGCTCAAGGGAAAGAGCGTTTCGCAGTCAGCACAAACAAGGCATCCAAGGATTTGCATTACTTATTTAAGTGAAATGACGCTATAAAAACTATTTGTGTCATGGGAACGGTTCATTTGGGGCACTAGCGTAGGCGTTAGAAGTGTATTTTTCAACATACTGTCTAAAACAAATTAGAAGATAGCGCTGATGTAGTGTTTGCTAACTGCGTAGCGCAATATAATCCCCCCCCGCCCCCGCCAGCTCTACCCGTCTCCCACGAAAATGGTGCGATGTGGATAAGCAGCAACGCGAACGCAGCACAAGCATAAATACCCAATAAGGGCATATGTGGACAGCATAAGGAGATCCCAAGGAGTGTACATTCTCACGGCGGCTAAAGTGAGATGGGCTAAGTTGGAGAGCTTGCTGGTATACATTTTATTACAATTTCAGAAGATGACTGGTATGATTAGAGCGCAGTTGAAATGTTCTCACGCATGGCACCCGTGAATACCATATGCGTGGGCAGTGAGCGCAAGTAAAGTACACAAGCCAGCTATTTCTTAGTCCCCATACGCTATCACGTCTCGGGGTGGGTAGGCTCGCAAGTCCTCTCCCGCCTTCCCTCTCGCCTTACAATTTGCTTATTCCATTCAATTATTTACATAGGGGAACATATTTTATAGAAACATTCCTACTTCCCATGAAGAGGATGCTTCTTTTCCTCATCATGAGCTACGGTGTATTTACTCAATGGACACTAAATTAATGTTGGTGCGCTTTATTTTTCCACAAACCGCAAGTAAACTGTTTCTCAATTGTGAATTGCACTACCATTGAAACCAGCTAGGTTTTGTGCTAAAAAAATTGGCTTTCGATCATTTTGAAACAATTATATTTGCAAGAACCTAATCAAAATGGTGGCCAATTCACTGATGGCTGCCATGAAAAGAACTGAGAAGGACACATCTTGTGGAGACTATTTAAAAATTACCGAACAATCCTTACGCAGTAGGACACCAAACAAAAATAAAGGAACACACAACACAAAACTGAAATGTTATCGATCTATGTCTTCTGTGTTCGTTAGACCCTTGGCGTCTCCTAGTGTTATCAACGTGTTCGTACATCAGCACGACCTCAATCGCATTCTTTTTGTGGTATCAACGCAGCGGTGAAGTCAGTGTCATGCGCGGATACATTTATATAAGAAAGAGACCCAACCCCCGAAATTTGTGCCACCGTGTTTTTGCGCCATCTCTTAGTGGGGTACGGCAGCGCTCCCTTATAAGCCCATGTATTTATTATGCAGATATGGCCATAACACCAAAACGTTACGCTTTGAAAATTTTGCACTGTTACTACTTCATTCTATCATATATCGCTATTATTGTGCCAAAATGTCAAGATGATGACGTGTAAACGGCCAGGTTCCTCAGTCGAATAAACGTTTTGAAGTATTGCCACTACAGGTAGTATACAAGTTAATCAAAGTATAAAGTTTATTCTTGGGTATAAAAAAACTCGATTTGATTTTAGAAATCAATTAGGATCTACCCAAAATAATATGAAAACTCTGTAGCATCTAAAATGTGCGTTACATCTGTTCAAAAATATACTTCGGAGGCACTTCACGCGAATTTGGGCGAAACAGCGAACTTCAAACGAGCACAATATAGAAATACAACGAAGAACAAGATTTGCCATATGACTGCAGTAAACCAGGAAAATTGATAACGTGCTGGGTACCTTTTGTTTTTTCTCAAAATTATTTCTTCTGTTCCTGTGACAGATTTGCCAAGTAAGGTGAATTCGTTCATGTTTAGACGTTTGCGACGATTTCCGGTATTCTGCTACAGACATCAATAAACTTGGAAACAAAAACAGCAGTTTTATATTACCGTTACCCAAAGTTATAAAAAAATTCAGAATATTTCCGTTAAATATTATTGTTACGTTATTCTACCAAAGTAATTTATATTGTAAGGAGTGGGAGCACTGTGGTAAGTACCTTAAATATGAGAGGATCACTGCTCTAGTGAGCTTAACATTCACATGTCAAATGTAGTATTTATTGACGTACTAAATGTTTACTAATAAATTAATTATCCCGATCGCCCTGAACACAAACAGCGAAAGAAGAAAGAAGTCAGTGAGAAGAACGTATTGAATTATCCGACTTGATATAACATTCATCGAAGAGGGTGGAAGCCCAAAATTTTGAAATAGCACCCGCTAGTGGTCAGTGTCCTTCAATGCTGTATTTCGTCGCCAGTTGAGAACTCGGTCGATCTCGAAACGTCTCCGGACAAGGCGCGGGTTCCAAAATTTGAAATGATCAACGAGTGCCTAAAAACAGTCGAGCCATGTCTACTTTAAGACGTTTTTTCAAAGATGGCTCATTTTGTTGGATTTACCATAGCAGCAGCTTGTAATAGATTGACCTAAATTTTATATTTCGTAACCAGTTCGGCCCTCGGTCAACGTAAAAAAATGTTCCTGGATGAGGCGAGCGTGCCGAAATTTCAAAAGATGAACGGATGAGTAAAAACTACCAAATCATAACCAATTGGGGACCGGTTTCCTCAAATATGGCTCACTTTGAAGTATTTGTCACTGTACCAGGACGTGATCGAGGGCTTTGCAGTTCATGTTCCACCTGTTAGTTCTGAACCTCGTTGTCCTGAAAACGTTTCAAGACGAGGCGCGGGTGCCCAAATTTCAAAATATGAACGAATGCGTTAAAAACGGTCAATCAATCCCCAATTTGGGACCGGTGTTCCAAGAAGGACTCACTTTGAAGCATTAGGAATTGTACCAGGACGTGCTCGATCGCTTTACATTTTATATTCCGCCTTTAGTTTGAAACTGCGTTGTCCTCAAAATATTCCCTGGCGAGGCGCGGGTGCCAAAATTTCCATAGACGAACAAATGCGTAGAAACGGCCGAACCATCCCCAACCTGAAACCGGTATTCTCAAAACGGATTATTTTTGGAAATTTGTCATAGTACCAGGATGGGCTCGAGGACTCCACACTTTATATTCCGCCTTTAGTTTGGAACTGGGTTTTCTTTACAAAGTTCCCTGGCGAGGCGAGTGTGTCCAACGTTCAATCGATTAACGAATGCGTAAAAACAACCAAACAATTCTCACTTTGAGACCGTCGTCTCAAAAAGGATTCCTCTTGGAATATTTTTCATAGTACCAGGAGGGGCTCGAACACTTTGCATTTTATCTTCCGCCTTTAGTTCGGAACCGAATTGTGCTCAAAACGTTCCCTGGCGAAGCGGGGGTGCTCAAATCTTAAAAGATGTACGAATACGTAGAAACGACTGAACCATCCCCACCTTGAGACGATGCTACTCGGTATGCCATATACGTTGAGTTTTAGTTATTTGGCGTGATGGACAGGTATGAGAAAATTATCATCCGCGCTTTCGCACCGTAAGCCTTGTGCCTGTTGCACAAGTGTTAACCGTAGCGCACCACCGCTTTTCCGATGTGCTGTGGCTCTTTCTAAAATTGATTGATTTAGTGGTTTTCGATGACACTCAGAAAGCTTCGCATTTGAGAAAAATGTTTATTTTTACTAACTAAAACTATGCAACAAAATTTTCTTAATTATTCAATTTATCATGGCGATTAGACCATATATAATGCCCCCTGGCCGTATAATTTACGTGATTATACTGCATTAGTGTAGCCTTAACGAAATTTTCGATGTGAAAAGCCCAAAATAAACGCCCTGAATACATCGTATAAATGTAATTATTTAATATTGGCGTACATTGGGACGTGGTGTAAATACCGCGTAAGCGATAGTTTTTATACTTCGTTTTAGTTTAAGTCCAAATGCAGCCGACGCTACGAGCTAATGGGACCAATGAAACGGCGTCAAAAGCGGAAGTCACTGGGCCTTTTCCGTGGTTGATTGGTTCTGCGATGATAGAACACGTACAGTAAGGCGACGAACACCATGATGGTACGCTTTGACGCTTGGTCCCATCAGCTCGTAGTGTGGGCTGCGTCTGGACTCTAAAGGTGAAACGAAGTATAGGCGATATTTCCAAGTACGAGATGGAGAAAATAAAGATATGAAAAAGTGCGTGACGGATTTGGCGATGCATGCGGCTGTCACACAGAAGAATGGGGTTCGAATCCTGCTTGGCCTGAAGACTCATCGTATTAATTCTCTACTCTTCTTAGAAATCACAGCACATTCTCGACTGTCATCAAGTGTTCTTGATCAGAACATTCCTGAGCGTGCTGCGTGTATGAACGCGTTGCTTCGGGTCAGTCACTCTTCCGTAGCCGGCGAAAGATGCGTGGCGCCTTTCTTCTAATGTTTGCAAGCAAAACTTTGCCTCTTTAAACTTTTATTTTTCTGCCTAAATTTATTTGCTCTTTTTATTGGTGACAAGATTGCGCCAAGCGGAAAGTGGATATAAATCAACGCGTAAACAATTAGGTGCCTGAAATACATAAGCTGAGAATCCATCCTTAGATAAGTCTTGTACGGAATAAACCACTAAAAAGAGCAAACGTTTTAGGCCCTATACTCACCGAGAACACAGTTGTATTTGAAGGTACCTAACTACATCGCACTCCAAGCCAACTATAAGAACTATAGAAATGCGTGCGACGAATTCTGCGAAATATGTTTGGAAGTTCCGATGCTCTTCCTTAGACGCAATATCGCCATGAAATGGTAGCGGAGAATGATAAGGTTATCAGTATGTTGCAACCGCAAGACACCAATTATCTCATCCTTTTTTATCTTTGAAGTTACTGTTTCTTGCCCTCGGCACACACTCCGCTTTGGCAGAAATTAGAAAGTGGCGTAAAAGTTAAGTTAAATACGCCACGTGGAGACCGATAAGTGAACTAGAAGCTACTGTCAACAATTTTGGGCCATGCCCATGGCGGTTAGGTTTCCAAATAAAAATATTTCAAAACGTGCGCTCATTGTTAAAAGAATAGTGAGAGACTTTTCTTCCAAAGCTTCTACTCATATTAGACGTCGTCAGCTGTAGCCCATAAATGTTCAAAGCTACAGTTTCGATTCCAGATTCAAGTGCTCGTTGAATGTATTCCCCCTCTTTCTTTTACATATTCGGCAGTACACGCTAAACCAACATTTACACCTACAAATATCTGTTTGACAGCGACAAGGTCTGAGCTTTACTTGGACTGGAGGGCGATACACTGCGGCCACTAGTACGATTGGATAACTTCCGGCCAATTCTCAAGTTTCCAGGAGGCATTGATCTGTTCAATACTTTGAGGAGTACGCGGCCGCGTTCAGCCTTGTTTGTGTAAACACTCTCCGGTCGCCTCTTCACAGGGTCTGGCGCTTGGGGCTCCTGACGCAGGGTCGATAAAAATCCTTCCCGTTGGTCTACGACAGATGGATGATTCCGTCGGCTTCCTTTTATGGTTGGGCTTCCAAAGCAAGATGAGAAGCAGAACCGCATGTTTGTGACGAGGGTACTTTGCTTTGCTTTATATATTTCACAATTTCCTGGCTTAACTTTCCATATAACCGCCAGATTTTTTGGGGTGCCTCTGAAATGGGCTGAACACGTGGTGCAGAATCCAGCCTCGGGTCGTCCGTGGTCTCACCGTCAGCCTCAGCACCGCTCGTAAAGTTTTAGCGAGTCGCAGATGGTGCTCTGGTTGGGGGAAGTCTGGCTTTACGATCACCGATGGGTCCTGACTTTTTGCAGGGAGTTCCCGGAGGAATGGTTATGTTCTCGGACCTCTGGTTCTGACACACTTTGCGTCATCTGACACACGGTGCGTGACGTGCCACGGAAAAATATTTAGATTACTTTTGTTATTGTCGTGGCGCTGTTTTTTTATTTGAGGAGGCATTTCATTCTTCTTTTATTTTTTCAACTGGTTTGCCTTTTACTGAGAATAAACGAAAATTCATGATTGGTCTCTTCTTTCAGCCATACGTATATTCGTTTTTGGTATAAGGCGGCTCATGAGGAATGTCAGCGGCTATAAAACACGTGAAATGTTCTGAAGCAAATTTAGAAAATTTGAAATATGTAGAATGTATCCAATAACTTCTTTCCACTGTTTTCAGTAGATGTCACCGTCGAATAAAAAAGAGGATAATGTTTTCGTCCATACGTTTTTCCGAACGTTTAAACCTTCTGTGGCGAGCGTGTTGAACGTTGTCAGCAATGTGCGACTGCCCACATCACGTTCTGGGCTAGGGACCAATTTTTGGCATTCTCGATTTCCAGAAGATGTAACGACTGCCAAAACGCATGCAACGACATTCTGATATGTCTTCATCTACATGACCAAATTAGGGAGCCCATCAAACGCTTCGCACTCAGACACGCAAAATGAAAACAGAGCAAAAATGAAACCGTTTGGACTGGGTGGCCCGATAGCACGGTTGCTGACGGCGGGCACTCAGAGTCTCCTTTGGGAATCGTCTGACAGCGGCAGTGGTGATGGTGGTGGCAGAAACGTCGAGGACACTTCAAATACGTCGACGGCAGCAGAGCACAGAGCGCTCCATTGTGCGTTCCGGGTACTCGAAAACACGGCGTGGCAGCGTGAAAGATGCTCCGAGAGCCATTCAACAGAGAAACACGACCAAGACGGATCGTGTTGTCCCGCCAGACCGGCGGGGAAGACGGAAGGAGAAGACAGCGGTATCTGGGACAAAGAAAACAAGTGTTTGGCCCTCGGCCTATGTTTCTTTCTCTTCTTCGCCTTTTTGGAAATATGACTATTGACCGCATCTGATATAAGAAGTATCGAGACGCTACTCTGTTCTCCGGGGCTTCGTCACGTCAAAATAGAATCCCCGAGGGCGATGCCCGATATCTTGGCTTCACTCTCATCAACTCTGTTACTGCTATGAGACGGCGGGACTCTGTTAAGTGCCCCGACCTGTATTTGGTGATGACCCAAGCTGGTTGATAATGACGTCGCTGGTGCGAGCTTGGGTGGCTGACACGGAAAGTTTGCCTCAGGCATGATAATTAAAAGATATTAAGGAAGGCAGAACATACTCGGAAGCTACCGAGATGATATGGCGGAGAACGATTCCTTTTCTTGTATTGTAACACCTGCAATTATGTGTTTTTCGCGTGTCTGCAAGGTTTCATATTACGATGACAGTACTCAAGCACGCATCTTTTGATCGCATCGATATTTATTTATCAGAAAAAAAGTTGATTCTTTGACAGCGGATTGCGAACAACATACCAACCACTCCCATAGTAACAGAGAGTTCTTTGATTACGTTTGAATTTTACAAAATCTCAGATTTCACACACACACATATATATATATATATATATATATATATATATATATATATATATATATATATATATATATATATATATATATATACATATAAAACGCTACATTATAATTTTGGAAGTGTTCTACCTTATGAAAAACCAGAAAGCGTTTTGGATAACTTTTTCTCCTTATCGAAAATTTGTTTTAGCGTAACGGAGAATAAACGAGGCGAACCCAGAATCTGGTGCAATTTATCTATCTCAAAAATACTTACAAATTTTTTTGTTTTTTTTTTCGACTTTTTGTGTGAAAATTAGTGATATGCATGATAAACATATCAGCTGTGGCCTCTTTTTTTATTTTTTCTTAGGCGGGCGTTAGACAGGAACTGGAGGGCGTCTCTTTCCCCCTCAATCCCACATCCTTCTACCTTTCTCTGACAAAAAAAAAAAATATGCCTCGAATTCGCTTTCTCTTTAGCTCTGTGGCTTTTTCCGTGTCTTGTGATATAGTTATTTCGTTTTTGTATTTCCGAAGGCTTCGCCGATGCGGTGAGTTTTATTCCGACCCGGATTAACATCAACCGGGATAAGTAAATGTCGTACATTTGTTTTCTTTTGTATTTTCTCAAAACCACGTGCGCAGATGCCGTGTCTCTTTTTTCTTTTTTTGTGTTGGTTTCTGTTTGTTATTAGAAGAAAAGCCCTCCAAGGGCGGCAACTTCCAGGAGTCGTTTTACAGCCTCCGAAAAATTGGCCCGCTTCCCTGCGGCCTCCGTTTTCATCCGGCCTAAGTGAACGCAGCAGCGCATCTCCTTGCTCTTGTATATCCAGCCCTTCGGCGGCAGCCAATGGCAGCTGGTAGTTACAAAATCTCATAAGCCCTGTGCAAGATTAAAAAATATTGTGCGAACTAATCGATAAAACAAGATTGGCTTTTGCCCGTAATTTGTGTTACAAAGTTTGCTATAATTGACGGATGTCAACCAATAACTTGGTACTTCTTCTAGCGCTTGATAGCTTGCCAGTTTTGCTTATTGGGGCAAGAATTTGTTTATTTTTTTCTTTTTTTATAACTAGTTATTTCGATTCCCGCAGCTGCAGCATTCCGCCGTGTTAAAACAAAAATAGTAGAAATAAGCGACTTTTACAAATTCTTTGATATCTTCTGCTTTTTGTTTCAATTTATGCCACACAGATAGGCAGTGCGTAGATTTTCTTAGCCGTCTCTGTTAGGTCCCAAGAACGCACAACGACACACAGCCACTCACCAGCGCCAGGCAACGAGCTATCATTAGAATAGCAAATGGGAGCCAGCAGGTCACAGAGTCGATGACGTCCCCTGGTGTTACGTTGCTCTAGCCTTCCTTACCCTATAGTCGGTTACAAGTCAAGAAAGGAGAGAGCTCCTCCCACAAGCGTGATGCCCTGTGTCAAATCCCTCCGCAGTCGAAAGAAGAGTTCACTGGAAACGCTCCTTGTTCCGCTTCAATAGATAGATAATGGCCACAGAGTGGTGCCAACTCGTCTTCGACCCCTACTTTTGAAGAAGCGACCTTCGTATTCATTGGAGGGGAACCGAGCCCCTGAAAGCTGCCTTTGTATCCATCGGAGGGGAAGCTAATTTCCGAAAGTCGTATTAGTTTCCATCGGAGGGGAAAACTCTAATCTCCCTCTCGTGGCTTCCACAATGCTAAGTCAAAGTCGAAAGATAAAGCAAATATGTACAGAAAGGCAAGACCCTCCTCGCGCGTTGGCCGCGACGTCACGAAAACGATGGGACGCTATTGGATGCGGAGGTGGCGGAGGGATGTATGATTCCCTTTGAGGGGTATTTGCGGCTACCTTCTTAACCTGTAACCTACTTTATAGTTATTCGTCGTTTTATTTAAAATCCCAAACTCTGTTACTATTTTCTTCCTTTCTTCATCTCCTCTTCGACGCATTTTATTTTGTTTGAAAGCGGAGATGAGACCTATAGACCGTTAGCAACCTAAGAACGAAGGGCGAGGGTAAGACGGTCCGGGGAAGGAAGGAAGCAGACGGAAGGCTAAGAGAGAAGGAGGTTGCCCCTCTCTTCTCCAGCGTTCCGTCTGCTTCCTCCTCCCCGGCCCGTCTTACCCTCGCTCTTCGTTCTTAGGTTGCAAAGGACTATAGAGGGGGAAGTGATAAACTTCAATATCGGCTGTTTATTCATCACCGTTCGACGGTTACGTTAGGTATAAAAGTGTGTATGCATCTTATAATATCACAGTGTTTTATTCGCGTATATTTCGAACATTTTAGTGGACCCCGACGTCTGGGACCCTGAAGTTTACTCACGATTATTGGCTCGAAACAAAATCAACATAAAAACAATACACCATCACCACTGCCAGTAAGAAAGAGAGTAATGTATGCCTTTTATTTTTATTCTCCGCTCTCAACCACTCTAAAATACACACAAAAAGAATTCGGCCCAAAATTGCTCTAATCTTTTTTCGATAATTTCCCAACCAAGAAAACCATCGCAAAAAGTTTTAGGTAAAAAAAAAAAGAACATCATGAGCTTTGCGTTTTTGCGAGAGTACGAACGCGATCGTGCTTATCTACAACAGGGTCGGGCAGACACGCTTTTGGTCATGAGTGTTAAAGCTGTACCCAGGAAGTCCGGACGAGTAGCCTAGGTCACACAGTTTTCTGATTTAATGTCTTACAACAAACGAAATTAAGTTTGCATAAAACGTGGTTTAAAAAAAAAAAAGAAACACCTGCGGCTTTGTTTAGCTCTAGTAATCAGGTCTCTCAAGAATGTGAGTACGAGCCTCATGTCTGTGTTGGGAGTGCAAATCTCTGTGTACTACAGTTGTCGGGAAAGTGATACTCACATATTAATAATTGTCTGAACTTTACTGTCTAAGTGAACCACTAAAATACACGAAAGAATATATTTCGTGTTCAATTTTTTTAACATTTTCTTGATAGACCGTTTTCTATAACTTCAGACACACTCTACTTATGTCAATACTTGAAAGCTTATGGCACCATAAATTAATCGAATGAATGTGCGTGACCAAGCCTTTTTATCTGTCCGAAGGAAACAAAATGGCAAGGAAGAGCAGCAACGGCAGCCTTCTACAGGCGAAGTTGGGGCGAGCTCTGAGTGGCCATAACCCTGATGAATGGTTCAAAGTTCAGAAAAAGTTCGAGAATTGCATCTCGCTCCAACAGCGCCATTGAAATTTAGGCGTACCAAGGGAGCACTGTTGTCCCATCTTTGTGATTAGCGGGTGTTCCCAGTATGAAGCGCGTCCGCCTCACTTCATCAAGAAACGCGCCGTTTCATAGCAATCTTCGAGGAGGGAAGATGCAATTGCAGGAAATCCTGATGACTGGACAATTTCGCCACCTTTCTCTCGAGGGGGCACCAATGTCTGGCCCAGATTCAAAGAGATCGAGTCTCACGAACAGGCTATCGCCTAATGCGTGTGCGCAAATTTGAACCTGTTCTTTCGCGTCAGTCGGCGAGATAGCGGAACTAAGAGGCTCTTGATGGCTGTCGGCGGTGGGGCTTTTCGCAAACGTGTTAATGAAGGTCGCAGGATCAGGATCGGCGTTTTCGACTAAGGTACGTGTTCAAAACGCACCTTGTTGTTCGCCTCTAAGGTCATTCGGTGCACGTGTGTACGAGGATGGTGATGATACCGCGCGTCAATTATTGCTGATATTTACTGATTGTTGACATATAAGGAGGGGTGTGGAGGTACCGCTAAACTGTATATTACGTTTTCGTATGCCTATAACTTGTTAAAGAAAAATCCCATCTTAATTCTTTCTGTTTCACTAGAATACATAAAAGCCGATGTCCTCAACATAAGCGTAAGGTACGTTTTAGGGGCACACCAGAATCCCCAACATTCGCGGCCAAATTAAGCGAATAGTATTTTTATTTATGGCAATTTTATTGCAGAATTGGCGTCAGAAAAGTCGACGCTTATAAATGCAATAGCGAATGTGCATATTTTGTTTTAGTAATCAAAGAGGCGCCATTTTTGTAATAAGATTAAATGCAAATCAACAAAATTTTCATTAGACATGTTAACATACAGAGCGGCTTTAGTTTATTTTAACAATTTACAAGTTTCTGTTTTGTTTT
>JAZHYW010000918.1:0-16317 GCA_037355805.1 Ixodes ricinus
CCGTTTGAATAGAAAATATTCACCTGAGCTGAAACATTCCAATAGAGTTGTTCCAAAAATCGTTGAATGTTACACTGACAACAACGCGCGAGCGTTGCATGTTAAGAACTAGTTTGCCAGGAGCGGGCGAAGTGGCGGACCGTATGGTTTTGGTTTGGGTCAACGCATCGACGCGTGCGGCGCTGGCGACGAAGCGTGCAAAACCTGCCGATATCGAATCCTGATGCAGTAAGTACCCCTTTAAGTACTCCCCATACGAAAATGGTCTATGGTCGTCTATGGAAAATTATATGGCAGGCTATCACCCCCTATGGCCCTCTATGGTCGGCCATAGAAATCCATAAAGACAGCTACAGCCAGCTATAGAAAAATCTATGGCCCTGTGTCTAAAGACTGGGAACCAATAAATTTTCTTTACCCGCCTATAGAAAATTCTATGGCCACAAGCCTAAAGACTGGGAACCAATAAATTGTCTTTAACCGTCTATAGAAAATTTTATGGCCCTAAGTCTAAAGACTGGGAACCAATAAAATTTCTTTAGACGCCTATAGAAAATTACATGGCCCCATGTCTAAAGACAGCGAACCAATAAATGTTCTTTACCCGCCTATAGAAAATTCTTTGGCCCCGAGTTTAAAGACTGGAAACCAATAAATTGTCTTTACCCGTCTATAGAAAAATTTATGGCCCCGAGTCTAAAGACTAAGAACCAATAAATTTTCTTTCCACGCCTATAGAAAATCACTACCGGCGCTTACTGTTTTAGTAAAAACACTCCAGGTTAGAAAATTAAATCAATACTAAATTTCTGTAATGCCGGTGACAAACCATGACCCAAGATATGTTCTCTGCTGTTGCAACGAGTCGTGAAAACCAGTAATATTGTTTGTTTGAAAAATCCATTAAAATACTTGTGCAACAATTAAAATTAATTATTACCCCCAAAAGTGAAAATAAATTACACTGGCGCCGAACACTGCAATCAAGCAATAGCTTGATTGCAATCTTCAGCACCAGTGTACTGCATGTCATCACTGCATTGTCAACGTGATTCATCAAACTTATTAAAAAGATAATTAATAAATTTTAGTTAATTAGCCTAATGATCTACATTTGCTTTTTTCAGGGTGTTGAATTAAGAGATGGGGGCTATTCCAAGAGACAATTCAAATAATGTATTAAGTACGAGTAATATTCGCTCCGCCTCTCCGTGTTTTTGCGACAAATGATGGGTCACCGAGAAAGTCGGATTCCAAAATTAGACTGCCATATATACAGCTAGCGCGAACGTAGCATATGAAGAGAGGGGTCCGGTGTCGCGGCGTTGTTGCTGTTGTGTGGGGTAGTGTTCTGCTTGTGTTCTGTGTATTCTGTGTGTTCAGACATGTACGTATTATCTACCATGTAGCGTTCACAAGTCGGGATTACTTGAAGTAAAATATTTTTTTTAGAGTTTGCTGGCTAAAGAGAGCCATAGGGTAAGCCATAGAGAAGTCTTTAGCCAACCATTAGACAAGCTAAAGAGCGCTATGGCTGGACAGCGATAGGGCCATAGACAAAGCTAAAGAGGCCCATAAAGGCGACCATAAAAATGCTAAAGACAGCCATAGAAAATTCTTTAGCTAATTGGGCCAAATAGCTAAAGCCGACCATACAAAGAATTTTCTATAGCCGACCATAGGACATTTTTGTATGGGTCAATACCAACTTGTGCTGTGTAAATGATTTGACTACCGGGGTTATGGCGTTTTAGTGGTTTTAACACTAAATTAAAAGAATAAAGTCTGTCCCGGAACCGATCGAAATCTTCATTTCATGTGGGGATAAGCGCTTTTGGCATTTGTACGCGTACATGGGAACAACGTACACTTGTGCCAAAATGTTTCCCTCTGAAGAAAGTATCTTTCAAGCTGCAGCGGATATTTTCTGTAAAAATTAGGTTGAAACAGTAGCGGCCACTTTTGATCTCCTAAACAGTGTGCAAACAATCGTGATTGATAGGATGGTGCGCACAGAATCACGTTTTCCATTGTATTGCAAACCTCTATTTGAACCCCGTAGTGCAAGCACTTAATAGTGAGCTTCAAATCGTTTTCAGAGGCCCCCATTGCTCCGGGCACGCGCTCCAGAGAACGCTACCAAGTCGCAGCGCGAGCTCCCGCTACACATTGCGTTGCCTAAAAACAGGATCTACTTAAAGTCCCTATTATGCATTGCGAATTTATACTTCGTGTCATCCTGACGTGGACAAGCGCAAAGGCTATAGGGAGCGCGAGCTCCTCGAGTTGAACGGCCGCCCGGCTGCACGAGCGCTCGAGCAGCTGGGCTACCTGTCAATGCCATCCACTCGTGCTTGTAACTTTTGCGCTTAGACCATGTTAAAATAGTGAGTTCTAGTAGATAGTTCTCAAAGGCCTGCTATCGCTCCGGTGCCCGCTTCAGAGCATGCTTCGAAGTGGCAGTGCGAGGTCCCGCGACAGCGCGAGCACCTGCGCATAACGACTCCACACGGCACACGGCCACACCGCCCCACATGTCCAACGATCGAAACCAAAACTCCATGGCCAACTGGTTCCCTGGATGCATTGCGTGGACTTTGCCGTGGTGAGGCGCTTCGTGTTTAGGAAGAAGTCTACTACAGACCCGTTTTACGTCGTGAAGATAGCTATTGTGAGAATTCGGACAACTTAGTTCTGTTTTCCGTTATTATTCCACAAACTGATACTCCGAGGAGACAAAGGTACTGACACCGTACGAGAAATGAGCGGCGGATATCTCACCCGGAAGCGACGTCAGGCTGCAAAGCAGGCGCGGTAAACTGGATATATTGCGTGCCAACCTCACTGCGTTGCTTTGGGTTACGATATCGTAGAAAGGCACGCCACACTCCGCTGTAATTTTTTTATTTATTGCGCGAAGCCTTTGGTGTTATTTCCATCACACTTTCGCTATGGTGAAAACTGTACATCCTAGCTTCCCTAAACAATATCGCATAGCAGAGTTTTGTTGTCTGAATTCTAACAACAGTTAGGATAAGCGTTCACGACGGACAACTGATTTCTGGAATACACAAGCTAAACATAATATCTGAAAAAAGTTATTTTGTATATTTGCTAATTATCACTTTGCTTTCGCAATGTGACGTCTGCTGCGGTCGCTATCAAAATCCCCTGGGAATCATTTCTTCATTTCAAGTATCGTTGTTGAAGCACCCTGTATATGAACAAGGTTCTACGGTGCTTGAAGTCCAAATTTTGTTTATTCGTTTAGTAGCCTAGATGTGCGTGACATTTCAAGTTTTCCCCGACGCTCCTGCAATGAGGCACCTTGCATTAAAAACTTCCTGCGCGTATGCTTTCCCGCAGAATATGAAAAAGGTCAGTTAAAGCTCTCCGTGCTGAGAACTTAGCGCATGGCGACGCGTCAAACATTCTTTATCTCAAAGACTTGATCTGTGTTGAGCTGTGTACTTCTGCGTCCTTACTTAGCACAGTGATAAACTTTGAGTGTTTTTTAACGTTTTACTTCGTATTTATTATAGTAAAGATTTAACCATCTGTCCCGGAGTAATGAATATAACACGAACATCAATACCTTCTAATATTGACCACCAACTAAAATATATATACAGCGTTCAAAACACACGATGAACATGAGTTCCCATTATAATATAAGAACCTTTAGCGTATACCATTCATTTGAAACAGGAAATCCAAGGAGCTTCTATACCAATGCGAGGCTGTGTTTACACTTATGTTAGTTTTTGGCATAACGTGACGCTGAAATTGCCTACTTTATTTTTAGACTCACACTCAAAACGGCAAGCGTCATGCGCGTTCTCTAGATATAACTTTGAATTTCTGTAAAGGTCGTTTCATACAACAAGGCATTGCTAAGACCCGGGCCACTTTAGCGGGAACTAATCTTCGAGCCACAGCTGTTTCTGGATGTTTGAAAAAGAGGTACACAAATTGCAACCATAATAAAAACATTAAAAAAACTTTTTTTTTAGATGACATGCGAGGCGACTATTTGTTCGTCGGGCGTCGGCTCGGGTTCGAGGGGCCTTTGGAAAGCGTGAGTTTCAAAAGAGCAGTCCCGTCCCTGTCGCTGTCGTGCACTCGTCACCATCGCCCGATCTGATTGGCGGGTTTCCCAGACAGCCGCAGGGTGAAACCGTGAGATGGGAGAACCCGTCCGCCTGCTTGTTTGGCGTCGGTTGTCGACTCGGCTGGGTGGCATTGTAATGGCGAGGTCCCATGTTACCCCCAGAGCGGGAACTCACGAATAATATGGTGGGGTCTGCTTTGCTTAGTCACTCGCAGCTCACGTGACAGACAGCAAAGCCGTGAGAAATAAGCCAGCATTTACTTTCTAACTTTCGTCAGGCTGGAATTTCGGCATATGTTTTGTTGCATACAAACTCCCTCACGTCGCCTGTCTTTCGCCGAGCTAGAGGTTCCTTTGCGGGGAATAATACTATGCTTACCTATCGCTACTCTACGCGGGAATATTCCAACATTAAGAAAAAGAAGTCTAAGTGATTAATAGTCGAGATTCATGAATCCACCGATCACACCACAATGAATTACTTGGTCACCAATTAATTAGCCTTTCCATCAATAAATGATTTCGTTTATTTTTTCAAGGCGAGAAACAACTTCCTTGAAAGGCCCAGAGGTACAATAACAGTTGTGTGTACCTCTGGTACTCAATGTGAGTTAGAAAACAGCATTGTTATTTCTCCTCCAGAAACTGTTGGAGTAAGGTGTTTGGGCATCATGACGTTCGTAAGACATGAAAAGGATTGCTTCCCACCATTACAAAATATTCTTTACTACTGTTTTTGGATGCGCAAAGTAGATGTTTGAATATTGAGGGTGTTATTAATGTACGCACAAACACGCAATTCAAAATTAAGAAAAAGAAAAAAAAAACAGGTTGGGGCAAGTTTGTAGAAACCACAGGGGTAATAGACCTATTGCTATATTACCCAAGCATCAAGGAGAATGCAGGGATTGGTGTTGCCACGCGCCGCACGCGCACGCCTTCCCCGTATAAAATATTCGAAGTAAAGAACCAAAATAAAGCGTTGACGAACGCGCGTGCAAGATACAATTTGTTTTAGGTTTTTGCTTTAGAAAATTTACAACTGCTGAGGCCAGCGCGTGCGGCGCGTGGAACACCAATCCCTGCATTCTCCTTGATGCTTGGGTAAGACAGCAAATGGTCTATTATATCTGAATCCGACAGCATTTAACGTTGCATACATATGCAGGTGTTCGGTTCCCCGCGTAATTCAGAGAGGAACCAGAATTGGTGCATAAATCACGTGACGTCAATTTTTTGCTCAATTTAGCGGGGAACATATATCTGTGTGGAGATCACGTGAAGTCGATTTCCCGCTAAATTTAGCGGGGAACATGAAATGGTGCATAGGTCACGTGAAGTAAATTTTATCACTAAATTTAACGGGGAAGCTAAAATGAAGCATACGACACGTGAAGTCAGTTTTTCCGCTGCATTTAGAGGGGAAGCTGTGTTGGTGCATAGGACACGTGTACGGCATTTTCCGCTAAATTTAGCAAAAAATGGACTATATTAGAGGCGACATACACAGAAAAATATTTGTGGTGAGTAGCTTAATAATGCTATCACATTAATTATCACGATTTATAGAAGTCGTAAAGCATGGTAGCTACGCTTGGATATTAGCATTTTTAGGCGGTCGTTTAGAAAATACTTTAAGTGATCGTTCCAACATCAGTGGTCTAGGCGCTCGTGATTGGCATTTTAGAGGAAGAGTTTGGAAAACAATAATCGACTATAGAAGTAATTTCTAAATCAGATATACTTCTCTTTTTTCTTCAAAATTTGCATGGTTGGACATGCTACCTAAACGCGAGGAAAGGGGGAAAAAACCCGGTGTCATATATTTCGATGATTCGCAAGATGTCAAAAAGAAACGCAACCGCCCCATTGTATTGGTATGCCTGCACCGATTCCAATGTTTGGTACTCAACGGCAAGGCTTATTATCGTGACAGCATTGTTTTTAGAAAACAAAAGTGACCCAATTTATGTTTTGTTTTACGCGTCGTAAACCGATTTCTGGCACATGACCTCGAGTCAAGGTAGGGGATGCAAATGTATAAATCAAGTCGTTAGCTCTATCTCTCTCTCTTTCTCTCTCTACCGTATGCGACAAGCGTTTATATATATATATATATATATATATATATATATATATATATATATATATATTTATTTATTTATTTCGGTATTGTGTTGGCGGTCGGTCATCAGAAAATATCCTTCAGTCACGCGCTTTGGGCACTGCTCATCAGAGGAATCTGGAACGACTTAATCGAACCCTGTTGCGCATAGGCTCGAATAAAATTGGTCATAAGTCGTAAAGAAGCCATTTTCTTCTTCTACACTATCAGTATGAGCCTCACGTTTCTTTAAACTCACCCGGCGGGTTCCCTCCTCGTGTTATTTGGCGACGCGCACGTCGAGGGTTCTGAATGTTAACTTCCTTGCTACTTCACTGACTCAAGGACGGTTTTAGCTGCTTCACGAGTTCCCGAATTATACCCCATACCGTTCCCAGTTTTCTGACGTTGATCTTTGAAACTAAAACAAACAAAATTGCAGAAAGCGATGCAAATAAACAAATTGCGTATCTAGCAAACGATGATGACATTTCAAGTGCGCAAAGGGAAAATCGCTGTTGCAAAACACGTCCGCTAAAAAAAAAAAAAGAGAAAAACGCAGACAAGTGTTTTATCCATCATTGAAGGTTGCCGCACGATGCCCCCGACCGTTATCTTCCGCTTTCTTTCGATGCGGACCATGAGTGTCGTCCGTGCTTGGAATGACGCTTCTCCGAGCCACAAGAAGCAGCAATTCGCAGCACCCCCGGGCTGCAGGGTCGCTTTGATCCGGCTATCATCACCGCGTTGGTCTGGAGACTCTAGAGCGCTCTGTGCTCTTGTCCGCCCAACTACACAAACATGGTATCGACCAGGACATCTCCAGTGAACAATTGGACTGCATGGAAGGAACGTGTCGGGCGTCGATACAATGAGCCATGAAGAGTTTGATATACGCCTGTTTCTTTGTGGCCTATCGCTCGATATTGATTCGTTTACTTTAAGAATTATTTGCGATGCAAGTTGTGTCGCATGTTGGTTTTCAGCACAAATAGTTTACACTTAGGCTTGCTTACAAGGACTCTAATGCAGCCCAAATTTATATAGGTCTTCTCTAAATACAACAACCGAAATGAAGAAAAAATATATGGACGTGTCTAGTCAACAAGATTATATAAATTCATGTAAGCATTTATTTAACAACTTATATAATTTGTAGAAGCTTTAATATGTTTGAAAAAGAAATCATATTGGAAAACTTGATTTTTAATAGGAAATGCCTGAATTCGTCGGTCAATGAAATTCACTCGCAAGGGTTTCTGCTTTAGGTGTACTTATTCCACATAAAAAAATGTCTACGAGTTCAGGATTTTCTTTGCGCTAAAATCAACCACATCAAGGTAGTAAAAACAAAATTATCTAAACTGCGTGTTCACACTTGTGAGGTAAATAAGAAAAATAACATTTCTGATTAGTGAATTGAATTCCGCGAACCAAACAACAGATCACGCATGATAATTTTGAGGGATGGTTGTCTGCGTTGTGCCTTGATCGTTCAATAATCGATCTTTTCTGCGCCCTCCCGGAAGACGAGTTCATCCGAGCGATCAAACTCGCCTGCCGAAGAACGCGTTCCTTCCCTGCCTCGCACTGCGAGGACCGGCCAGAGGGACATCGCCGGGGTTCCGCGAAATTTATTTTACAGGAACCTCCTTCAATATTGGTCGACGGGGCGAGAGACAAGCCGAAGCGAAGCGGGTGAAGAACAGAAGAAAAAACCCAAAAAGCTAAACGTATCAAATTGTGGGATGGAAATCGATACATTACCCGAGTCGGTTACTCGCGTCATCCGGCTGGTAGCCCGGCGGACAAAGTGTCCGTGGTTCGCTATCGTGCCGATGGAACGGTCACCGGAGAAATCGGACGTGAACGAAGGCGCACGAAGGGTCACGATTTTCCATTATCCGCGGGACGACTCTGCGAGTTCCTGTTGTTTGCCTGCGATCGATTACGGGGCTGTTTCTTTTCTTTATTATATTTTGTATTTCTTTCAAACTAGGATTGTACTGGAAAAGTAATCGAACTGCGAATCGAAGCTGCCGAGGGCATACATCTGAAAACGGGCTCCGCAACTGCTGTCATTGAGAATTGCGATAGGGTATGACTTGGCAGTGCGCTGTTTAGAATAAAGGACGGATATATTTTTTTCTTAGTTTATGTCTACATAAAATAGAAGAAAAGGCTACTATTTCAGCTATTATCTCTGGTCAATGCAAGCTAACTGTAGCTGCTTGCATTCGATGAGAAGACATTGGAAACAATGATAAAACGCCGTAAACGAGGGTTTCTTGTTTAGTCAATAAACCATGCAAGTGGAACATGTTCAACAAGAAGCGCATGTTTGACTACTCTGTTTTTTCTGATGAACCGGAGTTCTCCGATACAAGTCCATCAAATCAAACAAGCAAGGATATAATCAGGCATCGAGCATTGCTGACTTATGATGTTAGTAAAGTGGGCTGTGATGTTGTATAATATGTGAGACACTTAGACATAATACATGCCTGCTGGGACGTTGACTAATTACCTAAAGATAGAAACACATTAAATATTGTGAGCAATGATACATTAAGCTCTTTAAAGTTGCGTTCATTTTGCCATGTTAATTTGAGGAGATTGTGACATATCCCACTTCATATTCGTATCCGGTAAAGCTATTAGCCGGTTCAAACCGGTTCGTGCTTGAAAGGAGTGGTAACCAAACTAATATTTTGTGTGTTTGTCTGTACTTGAACCGAACCGTACCGAAGAAATATACAAAGCTACTTCAACCAAACCAAAGCGGAATGATGACTTGTACGACACCCTGCAGGTTTGCAGTGGGAAAAGATAATTGTAACAGAAGTTAGGCGAGAGATTTCAAGCTATTCTGAAATTAAATTAAATCTAATGCAAGTTTTTTTTCCGATATCTCAATTGAAGCACAGGTTCCACAATGAAGACATGCTAGTCTCTTGCTTAAAAAGCCTCTGACACGGCAAAAAAAATTTTTTTTTTCATGCTAGGCGTTGAAATGGCATATCAGGACATCACAAAAAAATATTTCACCATAGAGTTGCGTAGTTTTTTTTATAAAAAATAGAAATACGAGGCGCAATTCAAAGTTCCCGCCGTGCACTGTGACGTAACAGTGTACCGCAAGGTGTCGGGGCGGTCAGAAGGGAGGCATCGACCTACGTCACTAAAAGTGGGTTCACCGGAAGTCACGTGAGTTTCACTCCTCGTGCTCTCCGCGACCGTGCCTAAGATTTTTTTTTTGTTTTTATTATTCTGCTTTATGTACGAGCGATTGTAGAAAACGAAGTTTCAGTTCCACTAGCTCTTTATCGCTGCACCGTTGGTTCGCTTGTGTGCTGTAAAATTTGAGGACGAAGAGTCAGTGGATCGACGTGATGGAGGTCAATGATGAAAGCGTTGCGAGTACAAGCCAGTGTACGAGTGCATGCCGTCAGTCCGATGATACAGGGCTATACTGGGCGCAAAACAAGCTATCAAGTTTTGAAAACAAAAATTTAGAACGCTCGCAGAAATTAGGATTGCTAGCATACGACACGCCCGATCGCATTGCTGTAGGTTCAGACTCCGAGGTCGTTGAATCATCGGATACTCTCCAGGCTAAAGATGCCTGCCGTTTAAAGAATACGAACTGGTTTTGTGTACCACTACCAAGTACAAGTAAACGTCGAGCACAAAGTACGTATTTTGTCTAGAACATGAGTAGAACTTGTTTACTAGGTGCACATGCGGCCGATGTATGTCTCTCGGAAATGCATGCAGTGTGATCTCTTCTTCAGTTGCTGAAATACCGGGACAGTCCCTCACACACACCTTCTAGGCATTGTAGTTAATCACGTCAATTCACTGACTCCGCTTCTTCTACCTTTACAGCAACATTAAGCGATGAAAAGCAAATAAAAGAAACCTTGTCTGCTTGGATCGCTCGTGGAGGTGCGAAGAATAACAAAAATATTTTAAAAAAAATATTACACGCGCTCGCGGTAAGCACGAGGAGCGATACAACTCACGTGACTTCCGGCGGTGCCTCCCTTCTGACCGCCCCGACACCTTGCGGTACACTGTTACGTCACAGTGCACGGCGGGAACTTTGAATTGCGCGCCTCGTATTTCTATTTTTTATAAAAAAACTACGCAACTCTATGGTGAAATATTTTTTTTGTGATGTCCTGATATGCCATTTCAACGCCTAGCATGAAGAAAAAAATATTTTTGGCGTTTCAGAGGTTCTTTTAAATCTCGCTAGTTTCTTTTCTCTTGGGCTCTTTGAACGAGACAAACTGCAGGGGTCAACTGCTTCTGAGAAGCTTACACCCTAAGAAAAATGGAGGAGCAAAGAAGCAACGGCGCGTTTTCTTCCTTTTACTGACGCGCCCCCAAGCGGACACGAGAAGAAGGGAGGAACGACACGTTTTTCTCCTTCTCCAGGCAGACGGGATAAAGTTTCCGCCCTCCCGCCTCATTTTCTTTCGGTTTCGTTTTTCTACCACGTCGCGCGCGTTGTTTAATAAATGCTGTTGAGTTGATTGAGCTTCAGCGGCAGCGAAGCAGCCTCTAATTCCGTCTCTCAGTCCAAACGTGTAGAACATTTCGGTTAAAACTTGTTGTTGGCCTAGTTGGTTCATGATGAAAGTGAAGTGCAGTTTTTATCCGGGTTGCTGGTTTGATAATAACTATCGTGGTATGTGTCTTGGCGGGTGACTTTTATATCTGTTTTTCTGCTTTCTTTTTCTTCTGTGTAGCGTGCTTCGCATGCTCTTTCTGGATGTTTGTGGTCGATCGAGCACGAATTAACTAGTTGAAAGTTGCGCTTGTCCGTGTCCTGTCACTCGCTTGTGATTGTCCCTTAGTGTCGCGCAAAAACTCTCTAGACTGCAACATTTCGGTTGCATTGATGTTTTTACCACTATCATGCTTTACCCCCCCCCCCCTTGAGTCGTCGGACTGCAAAGTCCGAAGGCTGCAGGGGTCCGAGCAAGGAACGGTTGTGGAGCCAGAGCGTGGTGGTGTTGCTTTTGTCTTGTGTTAAGAGCGGAACGACGAGGCAGAGAGCAGAAAAGGTGAGAGGCGGCGTGCGGGAGTCATGCAGGTATGGTCGGCGGTGATAAGCACAATGATAAGCAAAATATGCCAGTTTTTCCACAACGATAAGCAAAATATGCCAGTTTTTCCAAGACAGGGGTATTTTTTTCTCCCTCATCTTTTCTCTGGGTCGTTCTTAAACCACTAAGGGCATTCAAAAGGCTCTCACAACATTAACCAAGTGAACAAATAAAACAAACGCAGCAACAACGAGAGACCCGTTCTTCTTTTTCGTTCAGCCAACGCGGTGAAGGTTGCAGACAAACTGGACACTCTTTCAGCCTAACAGGTTAATCATGACAACAGCATCCTCTTGCGCCTGAAAACGACGCACCGGGGCCTGCCCACTGTTAGTCGAGGAATCTGCCCGCATGCCATAAATTTATTTATTGCGAAGGCGGCACAGATCCAGCGATAAATGCGCGCATCTGTTTGCAGCTTTTTTCGCTTCTCTATAGTATACTTTTACGTCCTCATTTTTGTGTGTACGTGCGTACTCCGTGCGAATGGGAGAGGAAATATGAGCAGGAGGAATGCAAAGATAGAAAATAGCAAACAAGCAACGCAACCGTAAAGAAGTGAAGCAGTGGTTGTTCTCGTCTGAAGAATGAGGACCAGAGTCCCAAGAGAAGGGCGTGTACTGGATCATCTGTGAGCAGTGGCGTCACAAGGGGGGGGGGGCGTACCGCCCTGGGTGCAGGGCTCAGGGAGGTGTCGCGGCGGGCCATGAAAGCGGGGGGGGGGGGGAGTCGCGGGTGTGCCACACGGGGGGGGGGGGGGGAGGTCGCGGTGGCTACCGCTCCGGGTGCCGCTGACCCTCGTGACGCCACTGTCTGTGAGGTGCCTGGATATACTTGCATAACAGAACCCGATAACGAATAGCGTACGCAAAGGCCTTCGAATTCTGCAGCCGGGCCCTGACATGCGCAGAACTAGCGGTAGGCCATATCGCACTGGAGAACGGTTTTCATGCTGACGTGCTGGCGATATCCGTCCTGGCATCGCGGAAGCATATAGCGAACCTTGGAGATATACGGACGAGTATGCGTATAACAAATATTATGTTCATTGATACGCTGCTCTTCTTGCCGCGTGAGTCATTGCGGACCGCCTTCCGGTGGGAGGAACCCGAAGCTCGTGTAGGTGTGTTGATATGTGTTTGCGATATGAGCCCCACGTCAAATCTGGGTGTGTCTAACTTGGTGTGGGCCGCGTTCTCAATGAATGGATTGGTTTGAACAGATAGTCACTGGATCAAAGCATCTTGAGGTGGACGACTGTGGGAGGGATAGAAAACGGTTCCGTTTACATAACAGCTTTGCTTGCTTGTTTCGACCGAAGTTCAATAATAAAGTTCGGAAGGGAAGGTGGCTCTCTTCCTCCGTGTTTAACTTTTTATTTATTTCCGCTACAGTTTGAGGCCCACACCCTCCCCCGATGCTAAAGTGACAAATCTCGCCTTGTAACTCGTTGTTGCAATCTAGACAATCACCCTTGTTGAGCAATCGTATCTCCAAATTATGCCCGTAAAACCCCGTAAATTCTAATTCCACCTAGAGAACTGACGAACTCGACTTGCGCTCATCCTTTTTCTATTTAATTCGCATAATGAGCACATGATGGCCTGGGAAACCTCGCTAGCGTGGTTTTGTTTGTACTGAAACTTTGTCGCTGTTGTGGTGAGTTCACAGGCTGTGCCGGTATTGCACTGATGGACTGAGCTCGCGTCGCTGCAATCTGCAAACGCAATAATAAACACAGCGACTTTATTCCAGCGAAGACCAATTAATGCTTCGAATCAGACACCTGATGGCTGCTGTGGTCTGTATTGTTTTTTTTATTGTTTTTTTTTAAATTTAGACATACTGCAGGCCTTGAACAGGCCCCTGCAGGTGTGGGGTACATACAAACAACAAAACTATACATATGAAAAACAAGAAACACATGGCAACCATATATATTGCTTATGCAACGACATATATACACATGAACGCCATCAGCATAATAAACATTCCTAATCAACGCCTAATAAACAATAAAAAAATCATGTAAAAACACCAGGAAAGGAGAACAATCAAAAGGTGTAACTCTCAAGAGCACCATTGAAGTCGGGGGCAAAGAAAATGTCACGAGGGAGAGCGTTCCAATCCGTAATTGTGCGCGGGAAGAAGGAATACTTAAAAATGTTAGTTCGAGCGAATATTGGTACCAGGGAATACTGATGATGGTGCCTAGTTTCCCTAGATGATGATGGGGATAAATATAGGCTTGATTCAATGCGGAGTCTGTTATGATAAAGCAAAGACAAAAATTTTAGTCTCGCAGTTTTTCGACGATGCTGGAGTGATGATATATTGTTGGCTATCATTAATGAAGATGGAGAATCTAGCCGATTATACTTTCCATAGATGAAGCGAATAGCTCTCCTCTGAACCATCTCAAGCTGTGACGCATCCTTTTTGGTATTCGGGTCCCATACTATGCCAGCATATTCTAACTTTGGTCGGACCAAGGAGTTATATGCTTGTAATTTAACGGAAGGGGCAGCGCTTCTAAGTTTCCGACGTAACAAGCCCAATTTACGAGATGCGGAGGAACAGATGTTTTGAATGTGTTGTGACCAACGGAGATCGTGGGATATGGTTACGCCGAGATATTTGTATTCAGTAACATCAGATATTACATCATTGTTTAATTGATAAGTGAACTTCAGTGGCTTCACTTTCCTTGTTATACGTAAATGAACTGTTTTCGTAAAATTTAGCTGCATTTCCCATGCGCGGCACCAATTGCAGATAGAGGCGAGGGAAGAATTCAGTGAGATTTGGTCTGCAACTGTGGATATCCTTTTGAACAAAATACAATCATCGGCGAATAAACGAATATTTACATCTGGGCTAACAACTGAGACGATATCATTTATATACGTTAAAAACAACAACGGGCCAAGCACACTGCCCTGAGGAACACCCGAGGAAACACCCAGAATACCGGAAGCATGACCTCCAATGTCGACAAACTGGCTGCGATCAGACAAGTACGAACCTATCCAATTGACAATCTGAGACGGTATTCCAAGACACTCTAATTTATAAAGAAGTTTGCCGTGTGGAACCTTATCAAAGGCTTTGCTAAAGTCCAAAAAAATAATATCGACCTGGCCAGATTTGTCTAAAGTAGCAGCAAAATCATGAACTGTGGTGACAAGTTGCGTAATGGTAGATAAACCCCTTCGGAACCCGTGCTGAAATGGTGTAAGCAAGTTTCTTTCTTCTAAGAAATCTCGAACATAATTACTCACAATATGCTCCATCAGTTTGCACGAAGTACTCGTAATAGAAATAGGACGATAATTACTGACTTCTGAACGATCACCCTTTTTATGAATGGGAACAACACGTGCGGTTCGCCAGTCACTAGGCAGAACACAAGAACTAAAAGAAGCGCGAAAAATGACAGTGAGAAAACGTGCAAGCGATTCTGCATATCGACGCAGGAAGGCGTTTGGGATTTTATCAGGCCCACAACTAGACTTAGTTTTCAAGTTTAGTAACATAACAAACACACCGCGAAACGAGATAAAATCGGGGTTCAGTGCGGTATTAGTAGCAACGGGGGTGTACGTATCTAAATCAGAAAACACAGATTGGAAATATAAATTGAACTCTTCAGCAATTTGTTTTTTATCAGTGATAGCCACGTCGTTAACCTTTATCTGGTCGACAGGCTTTGTACTTTCTGAGAGATAATTCCAAAATTTTGCAGGATCATGTCTCAAGAAGTTAAGAAGAGTGCACGAAAAATATTTATTTCTAGATTCCTTGACCTGCCTTGTCATTTCATCCTGTAAACCTTGTACGTTTCCAGGTTTACGAGCTCTTTTAAACCTTTTGATCCGACGGGAAAGGTGAATTATTTCGCGGTTTATCCAAGGCTTCCTACGTCCCGTGCATTTACGCCGATCCGGTATGAAGCTTTCTAAACAATAGTTACACATATAAACAAACTTCTCCCACAGCAAAGTTACATTGTCTTCAATAAAGTCGCTGAAACAAAAATCAAGATAATCCAATACACTTTCATCATTGGACCTTGAAAAATCCTTCACAGTTAAAGTAACCCTTTTCCTTTGTGAGTGGCGGTTCAGATGACAGTAAAAAAGCACTAATTTGTGATCCGACTCACTCTCTTCGAGATTTACGGTATAATCAACAAAAGCGCGACTGACAAAGATAAGGTCCAAAATCGAGCGACTGGAACCACTTTCCCGTGTAAAATCTTGAACGACTTGGGTTAAATCACATGCGAGCATCATGTCGAACACGATGCCATCATCGGGAGAGCTAGATAATCGCAGCCAGTCGATATGGGGGAGATTAAAATCGCCAACCAGAATAATTTGCTCGCCTCTGTATTTTAATAGGTCATCGTATAGCCGATTTAAGTAGTCTGGACTAGCGGAAGGGGATCTATATACGGCGCAAAGTATAATTTTATGGCCCCAAACAGTAAGACGAAGTATTAGACTTTCGTGATCACTAATCTGATCTAATACTATAGCAGAAATAGACGGCTTTATTACAACCGCTACACCGCCGCCACGAGAGGGACGGTCCCTACGAAACACTTGATGGGATTCCGGAAAAATTTCAGCATCAGACACAGAGTCATTAAGCCACGTTTCAGTGATCACAGTGACATGGGGGTCATAATTGAGAAGAACGAGTTCAAACCATTCTGCTTTATTTACTATACTTCGCGCATTCATGTTCAGGAGACAAAATTGTTTAGAAACAGGTAATAGTTCTCGTCATTCACCAACAGGAGCTTCATTGGCAGTGGCAACCTTTACTCGTGCATTTGAAGATTCATCCCAAGCAAAAAGGTCATTGCCAATTCGTAGTTTGTCGTTTACGAGAAATACTTTTAGTTTATTCGTTCTCTCGACGCTCGCACTATTCCATAGCAGTCTTCTTTTGTTGAGAGTTTCCTGAGAATAATCGTT
>JAZHYW010000919.1:0-14433 GCA_037355805.1 Ixodes ricinus
GAGATGGGCATCCTGGTGGCTGAGCCAAGCCCGGGGTAGGTTTGGACCCTTCGGATCTCCCCGGGTGAGGCAATACACCACTTCGGCCCCGCTTCTCATAGACGGGAGTCCTGGTAAGGCCCGGCCAGGATGATTCAGTCTAGTCGCCACTTCTACCAGCCCTCCCTACTTTCACCCTTGTCATCTCCTCCTTTTCACTCTTCTCATTTCTCTTCTTTCCTTTTCCAACTTCTCTGGCGGCAAGTGGCTAACCTTGGGTGGCGACAGACACCTTGTCTAGAACCACACTTGGTTATAGAGACTGGGCAGCACTAATAGAGTAACGTCTTCAGCCAAGCCTCTTCTTGTTATGGAGCGTTACCCATTCCCTGGTTGGGCTCGGTGGTGGGCGGTGCACCATGTCTTTGAAGCCCTCCCCATTCCTATGCGGTTCCAAACTTAAACTCTTTTGATCGGCCCCCCAAAAGGGTCCGTTCACCGAAGCACTGAACACGATGAAACAATCTTTTGTCGCCACTTCTACCACTCTTTTGTACTGCAGAAATTCCCAGAAGTTTCTCGTAATGCACTCGGAAGGTGACAAGCCACTTGGCAAACTTTCTCCCTTTCTGGTCTCCAAAGTTCTTGAGGGTGTTATTGGCGCCAATTACAGTAGCAAAGAAGATGGGATCGGATGATCTCCTTGTCGAGGTCAACACAAAGCAGCAAAGTGATGCCCTTCTTAAACTCAACCTTGTCTCCGACTACAAAGTAAGCGTTGATCCTCACCGCAAACTGCACAGTGTTCAAGGGGTCATTTCCGAGGATGACTTTGCTTGACTCACCTGAGCCAGAGATACCTGAGGGCCTCTTTAGTCAAGGAGTCATAGCTGCACGACGAATCACTATCCGCCGTGATGATGTGGAACAGAAGACAAAACACGTCATTTCTGACTTTCAATTCGACCACTCTGCCACAGACTGTAAAGGCAGGTTACCTTTCAGTGCCGGGTCCGACCTTATGTGCCGAACCCTCAACGGTGCTTTAAGTGCCAGAGGTTCGGTCATGGGTCACAGGAACTGCTGAGTGAAGGGACACTCTGTGCAAAGTGCTCCAGCAAGAGCACGTCGCAGATGCGTGCGATAATGAGCCTCATTGTGCGAGACCTGTAGTGGCAACCACCCAGCATACTTTCCGATCTTGTCCTGTGTGGAAAGACGAAAAAGAAGTCACTTACACTAAAAGTTACTGAGAACATCACCTACACTGAGGCAAAGAAGCGTTTCGCCTTTGTCTCAAGAGGCTCTTATGCCGAGGCCGTGCGCAGGGGACCAGCGTAGCCTAAGGTTTCGATGGGAACGCAGACGTCTCCGGACGACCTGCATCTCCGTCACGGTCCCCCTGCCGAACCCTGGGAGCGGCACCAGTGGCACCGCCTCTCCGAAACGCAAGGTGAATGCTGCTTTGCCAGCATCCACCCCAGAACAGGAGATCGTCTCCTGCTCAACCAGCTGCTTCGACATCTCGGGGCCGGGCCTACCTCCCCACACCTCTGCTCCCAGAGGAAGCCTGGGA
Organism: Ixodes ricinus; assembly: GCA_037355805.1. Lineage (NCBI taxonomy): Eukaryota > Metazoa > Arthropoda > Arachnida > Ixodida > Ixodidae > Ixodes > Ixodes ricinus. Next base: position 1,556 of record JAZHYW010000919.1, read on the forward strand.
AGTGCCAAGGCAGTCGACTCTCAAGGGTCAGCTGCCAGCAGCTGCAGACGAGCCCATGGACGAGGGTGGGCCGGGATCTGTTGAGGAGGCTCTCCTCTCAAAATCAGAGTCCACCCCTTCTGCCTCCGGTGATTCTAATCGGAAGCCGAACCCCCTAAAAAACAAAAGTGCGCGCGCGTGTGAAAATAGATTTTAAACGCTTCAGGAACATAGCTTTTAGTCTAAGTTTTATGGTATACTTATTGTGGTTTAAATGGTTAAAAATATAGGTATTATGCGGTGGAACTGCCGCGGTCTTTCTCGTAATATTGATGATGTCAACTTTTTCTCGATGAGCTCCAGCCAGTTGCCATCTGTTTACAGAAGACTCATCTTAATGAAAACTCATACACAGGTACTACGGCGACATCAGGTTTTGTAGAAAGACCGTGTTTCTTGCAACACCTCTTCTGGTGGAGTAGCTGTGGTTGTGCAGAGTGGTATTGCCTGTGCTCCTGTCCCTCTCGTGACCCACTTAGGGGCAGTAGCGGTTCGTGTTCTGCTTGACCGCCTAATTACAATTGTTTCGCTTTACTTACACCAAACCTTCCAGTGCATTTACATGACCTGCAAGGACTTGTGGGCCAACTCCCACAGCCTTTTTTAATCTTAGATTTTAATGCACACCACCCCATGTGGGACAGTGCTCGTCAAGACTCTCGTGGCGGTGTCATAGAACGTTTTGTACTGTCATCTGGCCTTTGCCTTTTAAACAAGAGACAAACCGACGTTTTTAAGTGCACCTCATAATAGTTTTACTTCCATTGATCTTTCCATATCATCACCTACTTTACTTCCTTGTTTTTCTTGGACGGTTTTAGAAAATCCTTTTGGTAGTGACCATTTCACTGTCATTTTAGAAAGCTCAGTATCACTTCCTTCTGCTTCGAGCTTGTGTTCCCAGGTGGAAGTTAGATAAAGCCGACTGGGCTTTATTTTCTCTGAGGCGGTGGTCGACCCCACTGTCTTATTAGCTATGTCTCCTGAGAAGCAACTCTTTACCTTACAGAGAAAAATTATAAATGCTGCTTCTGTGTCGGTTCCCTGAACTTCTAGAAATATTCCCAAGAAATGCAAGCCTTGGTGGAACAAGGACTGTACGACCACCTAAAAGCTCAGGAATAAGGCTTGGGGGAAGGTTTCGGCGGTACCCGACTACTCAGAAGAAGGTCAAATTCAAACAGTGTAAAGCAAAGCTCGTTGGACACGACAACAAGCCAAATGGACCTCGTGGGTGAAATATGTATCCTCACTTAAACAGTTTTGTTCCTGCAAAGAGGTATGGGATCGTGTTAGGAAAATTCAGGGTGCTCACCACTCCTTCAGTATTCCCTTTTTCCTTCATCGTCCCCATCACTAAAAGATCAGGCTGACATTCTTGCTAATCATTTTCAAGAGGTATCCAGTTCTTCAAATTACACTACTAAATTTAAAAGTTCAAGTCCTTGGCAGACAAACAGCCAATTGATTTCTCTGGAAGTGATACTGGTTACAACCGGCCGTTCACAATGTGTGAGCTTGAAATGGCCCTTGCCGTAAGGAAGCAGTCAGCACCTGGTCCAGATATGATCCATTATGAACTGCTGAGAGCACCTGTCGGCTGAATCCTTGGTGCATTTGTTGTCTTTCTTTAATCATTTATGGGAAGCTTCTTGTTTTCCACAGTGCTGGAAGCAAGCACACATCATTCCCATCTTGAAGCCTGGCAAGAGACCACTTCCCTACCAGCAAGTTATCGGCCTATAGCACTGACTAGTTGCCTAGAAAAACTTATGAAAGGCTTATAAACAGAAGGCTAGTATACATTCTAGAACAAAAGAAAATTTTCGATAAAACCAGTGTGGTTTTAGAAGAGGTCGCCCAACCTTAGATCACCTTGTCCGGTTGGAGACTCTCGTGCGCGAGGCTTTAGTGAACCGGCAGCATTGCCTTTCTGTCTTTTTTGATTTACAGAAAGCTTACGATACGGCTTGGCGGTACGGAATACTTCAGGACCTGTACAGGTGCGGTGTTCGTGGTCGCATGCTGCGTTGCATAAGGGACTTCTTGACAGACCGTTTTTTTTTCAGGTCCGCTTGGGATCTATGCTCTCAGATGTTTTTACACAGGAAAACGGCGTCCCACAAGGAGGTGTCTTGAGTGTTACCTTATTCGCAATTAAGATCAACAGTCTAGCTGCAGTTATACCACCATCAGTTTTTTATTCATTGTACGTAGACGATGTCCAGATCGCTTTCTCCTCATGCAACTTGTCAATTTGTGAGCGCCAATTGCAGATAGCAATAAAGAGGATGAGTAAGTGGGCCGATGAAAAATGGGTTCAGGTTTGTACCAGAGAAAACGGTGTGCGTGCCTTTTTCATTACGTCGGGGGTTATCGCTAGATCCCAGCTTGCAGATGAATGGCACTGACACACCCGTTAGGCATGAACACAAGTTCTTGGGTGTTATTTTTGGTAAGAAGCCTCACTTTTCAGACCCATCTAAAACAACTGAAGAGAAAGTGTCTTAAATCTGCTCATGTTCTCAAGGTACTTGCACACATGTCCTGGGGTTCTGACAGGAGGTGCCTCCTGCGACTCTACAACTCGCTGGTTCGTTCCCGTCTCGACTATGGTGCGGTTGTATATGGCTCGGCACGACCGTCATCTTTAAAAATGCTAGATCCCGTGCATCACCTTGGACTTCGACTTGCCACGGGAGCCTTCCGAGCGTCGCCTGTCCCAAGTTTGCATGCGGAGACATACCAAATGCCACTATAAAGTGAACACAGTACCTCAGCCTATGCTATAGTTATAAAGTCAAATCCGACCCTGAACACCCATCGTTTCGCTGTTTGCAGGTATCTCCTTTTTACGTCTTTTTGAAAACAAGCCAAGTATAACACGGCCTTTAAACCTCCGCATTCAAAGTATGTCTGCATCCCTGCAGCTTGAACTTCCTGAGCGTAGCTTGATGACGAGAGTTCGAAGCATTGCTCCTTGGAAGGCGGTGCACTATACCTGTGACTGGTCGCTGGCGAAATACAATAAACGATCTGTTGCGCCACTAGTTCTTCAGCAAGAGTTTATGACCTTGCAAGCTAAGTATAAGGACTACGCACAATTCTTCACTGATGGTGCAAAAACTCCACACTTTGTCGGTTCGGCTGTATATTCAGAACACTTTGTGAAAGCTCGACGGCTTGACTCTGTTGCCAGCATTTTTACAGCAGAGCTTTATGGTGTGCTGATGGTTATTGAATATATATTAGGCAACAATATCAGGAAAGCTATTTTGTTTGTGGACTCCCAGAGTGCTCTCCTCTCTCTCTGTTCCCTCAGTGATTCTAAGAATCGGCTTGTGCAACAAGTACGTGTAGAGTTAAACCTGGCCTTTCAAATGGGATACATTATCAAGCTGTGCTGGGTACCAAGCCATGTGGGAATTTCAGGTAATGAAAAGGCAGATAGGCTAGCAGCCTCCGTCAAGGATGTTCTGGAAACGCCCGTTGGGCTGCCTCAAAAAGATTTTACACCAGTTCTCAAAACAACAATTTATAACGCCTGGCAGCTAGATTGGGACAAAAAATAGATAATAAGCTGCATGTTGTCAACCACGTTTGGGGGTATGGGAGAGTTCGCACCATAGAGACCGACGACATGAAGTTTTAATGTGTCGTTTGAGAATTGGCATTCACGTGTGACCCATCGCCATCTTCTCTGTGGGAAGGACACGCCATTCTGTGAGCATTGCGGTGAATTGCTAGCTATATTGCACATTCTTTGGCACTGCAAATTTTTTTATCAAGAACGTCAAACAAGTTTTTCTTCACTTTCCAGATTTCTACCATTTCATCCAGCCTTCTTGCTGGGAGATAAACCTTTAGTCCCCTTTCATCGCATTTTAGATTTTCTTAAAAAAACGGGCTACCTGAACCAGTTATAAATCTTCAGCATTGTAATTCCGTTCTTTTACTGTAGACTCTTTTAACCGTTTCTTTGGCGCAGCATGTCCTACGTTGCTTTTGCGCCATTAAACACTTAATAATCAATCATTCCGTACGGCGTTAAGAAATACAATCACCACCCAAGGAAGGTGCCAAAATTTAAGCACATTCGGACGCTACACTAGCGCCCTCTACTGCTGCCTGTCGCGATCCTGGCGGTGCAACAGCAGCAGAGTTTGATGCGGCGAATGCCTGTTATGCTGCAGGTCCCCCTTAGCTCGGAAGGCCGCGGAAACTTCGGCAGGCACGAGTTAGAACGCCGTGACGACAGCGACACTTACGTTCGCTCGTACGTTTTTACCGGAACTCGACGATCAACCGTCAGGATTACGGCATCTTATAGAATGACACTCCAGCTTCTGTGTCATAATTTCTTGCTAATCGGGACTACTTTGACGCATGGGCGGTGTATGACGCTAAACATATCAGTCGAAAACGGGATCTTGGTAGAGTACGTGTTAAGGCTCTTAGAAGTGAAGAACCTGGTTTTTCTCCAAGCTGCACTCAGCTGCCAGTAAGTGAAAAATAGTTTGCACATCTTCTCACCTTGAATCTGCCGATCAAATCGGCGTATCCTTCCATCGACAAGGTATGAGGTGCGACTACACAGGTCGCTCCAATCAGAGCCGTGAGGATAGTCCATAACCCTGATGCGTGAGTGATTGGGTTCCATAACAACGCAACGTCTGCTTCGGTCGCGGTGGCGAACGGCCTGCAATGGTGCATTAAGAGACAGATCCGAATAACGCAAAACGCAAGGGAACAAAGACGTCATGTTAAGAAACATTGCAGTTTCGATATCCTAGGGGCAGAATGTTTGTGCACGAAGCCCCTGTGTCTACTTCCCCACAAAGGGTACAGCGCACACGCAGATCGGACTTACGGAAGCGGCAAGTGAATTGACGACGCCCCGCATGTATGTATATTCTCGAAAGTGTGAGTGGCGCTCGACATTGTTGACGTGACACGACCTCATTCTCAGTGCGGCCGAGCAGGATGCCTGTTGGCACCTGAATGCCTTATGCAACCAACCTCGCCCTTCGCTGAAGGCGTCCCTATAAAGGTCGACTGACTCCGCGTGACTTGCGGGAAAGTAGGCGTGCGGGCCTTTTCGTAAACAACGATACTGGTATCTGAGTAATAGTTGTAAATGCTCTAATAAAAAAAAAAGGTAACTATCCCGAAGTTTCCGTTAATTCGTAGCTAGGGTCGGGCATTACGTAATGGCAACCGAGGAAAGGAGAATGTCGAGGGGAAAGGGCACCCATTTTCCACCTGGGACCAACACCCATCCCCTCGCTCCGCCAAGACAGGCAACACTACCCCAATCATGTTGTTTAACACCTACACCTGTAGTTCAAAAAATGAAAAAAAAAATTTAGTCGAAGTAACCGACACAGAAGGGAAAGTCTCATTTATCCCTCTCCCGATGTCCTTGATGATAAGGGCATTGTATTGCGGGTTTGATCGCGTGATCTCTTGTAGATTTACCCTGCATTTAAAAATGCTCTCAGCAAAGGAGATCTCTGCGTAGAAGGTGGTTGACAATGATGGCAATGTGGGCTTGACCACTTGGTTTTTTTGTGAATGTGTGTTGTCTTTGTATCTGAAAGTGCTTTCAATAAAATATATCTCTGTGTAGGAGGCGGTTGAGGGTGGCTCTCAGGGTATATATAGGATGTTGACAAATAAACCAATTAACGGAGTTTTAGACGTTTTCTTCCATGGCTGTTCCTTCGACTAGCCTTTTTTCATTTTCTGCATTACATTTATAGGTGTTAAACGACATGATTAGCTACCACCATCCACCCTGTGCACTCAGTCTTTTCACGAGTCTAAGGGACGTCACATCTCTCTCTTGCAGCACAAGCGAAAGGGACTAGGGGGATTTCTCAATGCAAGGTTGGGCGGTGTCGCGGTCGAAAAAAGTATGGCGAACAAACATACATTTTCTATATATGTAATTCTGTATCGCGATACCATAAATGAAAAAAGCACCGATTTATCTTAAGTGTTCTGCATTTCGTATTTGTTAACGTCGTTATATTTCTAGCATTGACAGTTTGTTTCTTACCATTATTTGTATGATACCCGCATACACCATATTTGTTTTGTGATTTTAATTGAATATATATATATATATATATATATATATATATATGTATATATATATATATGTCATATATATATATATATGATATTAAGTCACGAGAGTCTTGCAGGTTGTATGCAGTAGCACACGACAGTTCGCCGAGAGGGCTCGGCTTCGTCGGGAGATCTCCTGACGAAGCCGACTCCTGATCTCCTGACGAAGCCGAGTCTCCGGCGAAACTGTCGTAATACATAACACAAACTCTTAGCATAGCAACTCCGCAAGTACGGATCTCTGACTATTACATTTCGGTCCATTGTTCCCAAACTACTCTGCCTCACATATATATATTAGTATATATATATATATATATATATATATATATATATATACATATATACATATATATATATATATATATATATATAGTGGGGTTGAGAACTAGACTATTTCTATCTTCGCCATGTATTTATCGCTCGCCGGACTTTAGATAAGGAATAATCGTCACAGTAAGTTGACTAATTAACAATAATTTCTTAGTTAACTTTTCAACTGTTTGTTTCTTTGTCATGACGGCATTGAAGTATTGACGGCAGTTACTATTAAGGTCATACCAATTTAAATACATTTGAAAAGATAATATATTTAAGGTATTATTCAATCAATTTTTGCGTTTTTTCGCTGGTTCTAAAAATTGCGTTCCAAAAAAACACATCAAGCCCATGCCCACAGCGACGCTTGGAAGAGTGGCGTAGTCATTTATGTCACGTAGTTACTTGTGTCGTCGGTGCACCCAACGAGGACACGCTTCGAGACAGTGATGACATGATTGAAGTGATGATGTTATTCTACCAAGCGTCGTCAACAGGGCTCACGGCGCTTTTTTGTTTTACTGGAAATGTTTAAAACGAGTGAAAAAAAGCTCAACATTAGTCGATTAATATCTAAAAAAACCATTAAATTTTCACATTTTTCAAAAATTGGTTTTGCCTTTAATAATAATGGCCGTCAATATTGGAATTCCAACATGACCTCTAAAACTAACAAATAAAAAAAAAATGAAAAGATCTTCACAATTCTCTGTAATGCGGAATTGGAGCGCAGCACTTGAGGAGGAGGGGGAAAGGGTACGGAGATGAATTTACCGGGAAATTGTGGGACAACTTCCCGGTAAATTCCCCGCTAAATTAGCGGGAAATTTTCCCCTAAATTTGGCGGAAAACTTTCCGCGCTAAGTTTAGGAAGAAAATTTTCCCGCTAAACCTGGCGGGAAAATTTCCCGCTAAATTTAGTGGGAAATATTCCTGCTAAATTTAGCGGGAAACATTCCTGCCAAATTTAGGCGCCGTGTGACGTCATCGTGGGTGACGTCACGTGTGACGTCATTATGGAAATGTCCCACAATGCAACGCGCGGTTACGGCGACGGCGACGGCGACACCGCTTATGCATGATTGGGGCGCCTAAGAGCTACGCTCTAAAAGTTAACATGCCATTTTCAAATGTCCGTCGAGCAACATTGGCGGTCGCCATTGCTTGACGATGGCGTACAGCGAATGTTAGAGGCGAGGGGCAATGTTTTAAATTCTTTTGCCCGATTCCAAAAAAGTCAAACTGGTGATATCTCACACCACCTGGTGATGGTTACGAAATTGCAGAGGGAGAGCAAATTGGCAAAGAAAGGAAATTATTCTTTTGGTTTTTATTTTTCTAGGCTAGGTGACACAAGCTACCAACCGTTCGAAGGGGTGCAGCCGTTAACGTCCATCCATCCATCCATCTTTGGACACGAAGTGCGTGATTGGATTCGGGTCCTAGCCGAACGCTGATGCAGCGCTCATTTTCAATACGAGCTCAACTGAGTTCATGCTGAACACTGTTGTAGCCCTCGCGTCCAGCACATGCTTGGAGTACGGAATCAAGCGATGGCGGACAAGTCAAATTACATTATAGCACGACATATATCACTAGCTTATAATTTGGAGATGTATGTATGTTATAACTTAGAACATGCATACATATATCTCCAAATTATAAATACCGTATTTTCCGGGCTATAGTCCGCACCCGGTGTATAGTCCGCAGGGGCAAATTTGGGGTCGAAAATTAATGTTATTGCTTAGATAGTCCGCACCCGGTGCATAATCCGCACCTGGTGCATAGTCCGCACCTGGTGGTTAGTTGACACGAAAATCTTCTAATTGATGGCACCCTTGGAAAATGTCTGCTTTCTTAGCTCACAAACAAGCCTATAATAGACATAAATCATCAATAATATACTGTTTTTATTCGCAAAATCCGTCTCGTCTCGTCATAGTCAGTGATACTAAAAAACAAAAATCGTGTATAGTCCGCACGCGTAGATAGTTCGCGCAGCTTAAAATTTCAACTTTTAAAATCTATAGTCCGCGAACTATAGTCCGGAAAATACGGTACATACATCTTCAAGTTATATACTAGGGATAGATGTCGTGCTATAATGTAATTTGATTTTATGGTAGGGGGGAGAGGGGGCGTTTCCTCTACCCCCCCCCCCCACACACACACACCATAAAAGCTTTTGCGTGCCGTTTTAGCCCAGAAGCGTGCAGCAATGTATGAGCGAGAAGTTGAAAGGGACAGCCCACCGAGACGCCGGAGGCGGAAATTGTACCACGAGGATAGCCTCGTGGTGCGGGAATAAAAGACGACGACGAGTCAGTCGTTCCTATCTCATCTTGGCGTACAGTCCATCATCCGTAGGCGCTCGTAATAGAACGATACATGGTGTCAGAAGTGATCTTCAGTCTCCACGCACCATGACTGATCTTCCGCCACCAGAACCGCTGCGGCTAGGAGAGCACGCTGCAGAGAATTGGAAAAAATTCAAGCAGCGGATGGAACTCTTCCTTCTGGCTACAGAGCCCAAGGAACGTCGCAACCTGCAACAGAAAGCCGCTATCTTTCTGCACGTCGCAGGGCAAGAAGCCATTGAGGTATTTAACACGTTTGGTTTGTCAGCTGAAGAAGCCCAAAATTACGATGTCCTGGTACGGAGGTTCGAAGCCTACTGCCTTCCGAGATGCAATGAGACGTTCGAACGCTACGTGTTCCGGACCAGGCGACAAGAGGAAGGAGAAGCTTTCGAACATTTCTACCGCGATATTCAGCTGAAAGCAGCGACCTGTGGATTCGGCGACCTAAAGGCTTCCATGCTACGAGACCAGATCGTGTATGGAACGTCAAGTAAGAAGATTCGAGAGAAACTCCTGCGGAAAAAAGATTTGACTTTAGAAATAGCGGTTGAATGCTGCAAGGCCGAAGAAACAGCCAATGTCCACAACAAAACATGGGATGACGCGGCAGTTAAAGGGTCGATTGAAGCAGCGGCCAAGGTGGAACTCGTCAAGACAGTCAAGCAGCAGCAGAGAGACAAGTGGAGATGTCGCTTCTGCAACCAAGCTCACGCTCCAAGGCAATGTCCAGCCTACAGAAAGACATGCTCAAAATGCAGGAAGAAAAATCATTTTGCAGTATGTTGCAAGACTAAGCAGGCTGGCGTACATGACGTTGAAGAAACCAGTGAGGCAAGCAGCGATTTTGATGTGCTTGAAATTTTGTCAACCAGCAGCGTGCAATCGGTAGGCAACCGTGACTGGACCATTACAACTACGATAGAAGGGAAGCAGGTAGAGCTTAAAGTGGACACCGGTGCACAGGCCAACCTGCTCCCACGCACATTGTTTATGAAGATCAAACAGAAGCAGCGGCCTCAACCCACGACTGCAACTCTGCACAGCTACGGAGGTGGCATCATACAACATCTGGGAAAAGTCCGGCTGTCGGTATCTGTCGGCAGAAAACAAGGTTTCATGGATTTCTTTATAGTAAAGAAGGGCAGACAAGCCATCATGGGCCTGAAAGCATGCGAGCACTTTGGCCTCGTCAACCGGGTCAACACTGTGGAGCACGAGAACCAGCAGCGCCAACAAGTAGAGCGCGAGTTCCCGGGTCTCTTCCGTGGTCTCGGTTGCACAAAGAGAGCCTACAAGATGGTTCTTCGCGACAACTCCACACCGGTGATACAGCCAGCACGCCGGGTGGCGCACGCGCTACGTGCGCCTCTGAAGGCAGAGCTGGACCGAATGGAGACAGCAGGTGTCATCGCGAAGGCACCAGAACCGTCCGACTGGGTGAGCCCCTTGGTTATAGTACGAAAAAAAAAAAAACTTAAGATTATGCATGGATCCCCGTCACGTGAACAAAGCACTCAAGCGAGAGCATTTTCAGCTGCCTCGGAGAGAGGAAATTGAAGCAGACTTGGCACATGCCGCATATTTTAGCCGGCTCGACGCCAACAGCGGTTTCCATCAAATACCGTTGGATGACAGTACATCTCGAATATGCACCTTCAGCACTCCTTTCGGTCGCTACAGGTTTCTCAGACTGCCCTTTGGAATCGCTTCAGCTCCCGAGGTGTTTCAGCGCACTATGAGTTACCTTTTAGATGGACTTCCAGGTGTGCGGGTGTATATTGATGATGTCCTGATTTGGGGCGAAACGCGGGAAGAACATGACCAACGCTTGCGTGCTGTGCTTCATGCTCTACAAACAGAAGGGTTAACTCTTAACTTGGAGAAGTGCATCTTCGGGGTCACAGAAATTACCTACTTAGGAGATAAAATAAGCGCAGCTGGCATTGAGCCAAATCCAGAACTTGTGAAATGTGTTGCAGCCCTACCAACTCCAACGAGTAAGAAAGAGGTTCAGCAGTTGCTAGGAGCTGTAAACTACTTTGGAAAGTACTTGCCAAACTTGTCAACGCAGACAGAGTCGTTGCGTCAACTTATTCGACAAGATACTATTTTTGAATGGCAGAAGGTTCATGAAACTGAGTGGCAACAACTGCGAAAATTGCTCACTGAAGCACCGGTCCTGGCAATTTTTGATCCCTCTCGACCCACCAAAGTCTCAACAGATGCCTCTGCATTTGCTCTCGGTGCTGCCTTGTTCCAGCATGATGGAAAGGATTGGAAAGTGGTGGCGTACTCATCACGAGTACTCACAGACACAGAGCGTAGATATGCTCAGATCGAAAAGGAGGCTCTGGGAATTGTATTTGGGTGCGAAAGATTTACCGAATTCATACTCGGAAGAAAAATATTCGTTGAAACTGACCATCAGCCCTTGATCGCTCTTGCAAAGAAAAACTTAGGCGACCTGCCACCAAGGTTGCAAAGACTATTTCTTCGTTTGCTTAAGTTCGAATTTGATTTACAGTTCGTCCCTGGAAAGAAGCTGGTGATCGCGGACACACTCTCCCGAATCTCCGGTGATTCCCAAGCAGAAGACGACACGACCGACGTCAAAATACATGCTAATGCAGTGTTTTCAACACTGGTAGGCAGCCGGACCCTGGGCAGCCTGCAGGCAGCCACAGCAAGCGATCCCGTTCTGCAGGAGGCAATTGCCTGTTTAGAAGCTGGAACTCCAATTCTGGGTGAGCTGAAGTCCGTTATGACAGAGCTTTCGGTCATCAATGGAGTCTTGTTGAAAGGGAACAAAGTTGTAATACCAGCAGCAATGCGCAAAGAAATACTTAAAAGAATACACCAGGGTCACCTAGGCCTCAACAAATGTAAATCAAGAGCAAGGAACTTAGTCTACTGGCCAGGTATGAATGCGGATATTACTGCATTAGTCAGAAAATGCGAGACATGCCAAATTTTCACATACAGACATCAGAATGAGCCTTTGCATACACGTGAGGTGCCTGATCATCCTTGGGGTCGGATTGGGGCAGACTTGTTCGAACTTGGTCGTAAACATTACCTAGTGGTGTATGACGCGTACTCCAATTATCCCGAAGTGGAGGAGCTTCATGACACAACTGCTAATGGTGTGATCTCCAAACTTTCGGAAATATTTGCACGTCATGGAATACCATTGGAAGTTTGCACAGACGGAGGTCCACAGTTTTCTGCAAAAGAATTCAAAGACTTCTCAACGCGGTATGATTTTATTCATACAGTGTCAAGCCCGGGGTATCCCCGCTCCAATGGCCTAGCGGAGAAAGGCGTCCAGGTGGTCAAGCGGCTACTCCGCAAAGCACAATCAACAAAAGAGGACTTCTGGCTCGGCTTGCTCAGCTACCGTACGGCTCCGCTGGAAGGCGGTCGCTCTCCATCGGAGCTTTTGATGGGTCGTGGTATTCGAACCCTGGTTCCAGACTTTTCTTCGGATCCAGCACCGCCTGTTCAAAAGCACACCCAGAACCTCAAAAAAGGACGACATCTAGAGCCGCTGCAGCCAGGAGACACCGTCCGTATCCTAAACGATGGAAAATGGGCTACGAAAGCAACCGTAGAGTCCTACGTCGCTCCTAGATCGTACAGCGTCATCACAGAAGATGGCAGGACGTTCCGTCGCAACAGGCAACATCTCCTGAAAGTTGACGAAGAATATGATTCAAGGACAACAGAAGAAAACGACGACTCGGAATCGGAAGACGATGGGAGACCGGAGTCGCCTGGACCAGACTGTACAGATGAAGAGACAGAGGGCCAGGAAGCACCGCAAGCTCAGACGCAGCAGGGGCCCTCATCACGCCGATCTGGCAGAAGCAGACAGCCTCCACGGAGACTAAGTTATGATAAGTCGTTCCAGCAAATGCCGTAGTTTTTTTCTTCTTCTTTTCTTGTCTTTTTTTCTCTCTTTTTGTTCCTGTGTTTCTTTTTTTATTATCTAGCGTGTTGGTGTGATTTTAATTTTACATTTTTTTA
>JAZHYW010000920.1:0-96428 GCA_037355805.1 Ixodes ricinus
CAAGGTCAATCTGGAAAAATAAGACATTTTAAATTTCATAATAAATACATGCAAATTTCCTAACATTTCAGTCAGTCTTCATGTCGACGCGCTAATAAATATGCTTTATTTGGTTGAAAAGGAACGTTCAAAAATTTTGCGTGTACTGTTATTTCGTAGATTTTTTAACTTTTTGTGTTCTTATTATAGGAATGCCTACTTTTTTTCCAGGGACACAATCAGACACTAATGACGCAGTCAGTGGTGTCGGGAAAATCAACACTTCAAGTGAGTGATAATGGCTATGTAGTTATATTTCCCAAAACAGTAGAAACATGTGAAATTAAGAAATGAATAACTTGCTATGTATCTTCTTAATGCGCATATTTGGTAAGAAGAAAATACCCAGTATGCGGTATTACAGATAAAGTTGACAGTTGTAATGAACTTTTTGGTACATACAAAACAAGGTTATTTGAAACTGATTTATAAACACTAAACTAATCACCACCCAACAGGAGCTACCCTCAAAATGCCATAAAAAATATTACTAGCTACAATGTTGATAGCATTCACCTGCTCGCTTGCATCTTTTCTGTAATTTCTACATACAGTTACTGTCAAAGATTTATATAACACAATGTTGATTCCTGTAGCTACTTTTGAACTGGCCTTGATAACAGTATAACACCAAGGACATGTCTGTTTTAGTCACAAAATATTTGCCTAGTCCCAAAAATGTTTTACATAAAGTAGCGAATGAAAGGCTATTTTAATGAATGCCAATTAAGAAGCTATATTTAAATCACGACACGCTGCGTATTATTGCCGATGTACAATGCCTGTCACACTACGGTGCTTTTCCAAAAATTTAGGTTTATTACCGTTACAAGTATGTACGAGTATCATCTTTTGTACGCATTCCGTTTCGCAAGACCCGAGTTCATCGAACATATCTGTCGCACATCGGAACTTAATAATAATAAAAAAAGTATCGATCAGTACACGTTACTCTGAAGTCATGGTGTGTTCCAGTATTTCCGCATGAACCATGCTTTCCAATCACTGCATCATACCCTGCCTTAACTACTAAATGGGTGTCATCTCAAAAACATATAAATTACACATGATAAACCAGCGAACAACGTTGGGAAGCTGTTGAAGAAAACAGAAGACAGTGATGTACGCTGACTTCAGTATTTCGATAAAACTGAGTCGATATTCGTTTAATTTAAACGGAATTATTGAGTATGGTGCGTTCTATGCTTCTTGTTTTTCATTTTGTACTACATGTTCTACAACTTTTTCACTTTGTTGTGCTTTCACTGTGTTTTTGGGTGCACGCCACGTTGGTAGGTGGATGTCTATAATTATTGTATAACAAACGTTGTAAATGTTTTTTTTTCTATTTCATACTTTTTTAGTTTTGAATTTATGCCACATTGTTGGACTTGTTTTGCACTAGGGCCCCTGACCCAGTCAACTTACCTCATGATAGCTTTTTGTCTGGAGGCCAGCCAGAGTAATTTTCTGGAAATAAACAATTCACTTCATTTCATTTCATAAAACAAAACGTGTATTTTGGATGATTTTCAATTCCCATTTTGTTCTATTCCAGCTGTTCAGGAAGACTTGACTGTTTTGCTGCCGTTTGAAGGCAAGTGTACTTTATGAGAAGGTCGGTAAGTGACGCATACGGTAAAGTGTAATTTTCTTCAAATAACGGGATCAAGTAGACTGGCTTGACGTGAAAGCGGTGAAGTTAATTTTACGCGAAGGAGCTTGAATATAATAGATATAATTTAAAGTAACGCCGGCAAGTGCCAACAATTGTCACCAGCTTTTCACAAGATATCAAAATATGATTTATGTACATAGGGCTTTGTTTCTCCTGTGACATTTAGCCATTTGCGGTAGTTTTGCTTCATCATCTCAGCTGAACGTTCGAATGAGGTATTGTTAAAAATATTGGAATGCAGCCATGTTTCGTTAATATGTCAGCTTCTATTCCCCTAAATGTCGTGCATACTGTGAGCTGTACATAGCAGTCAATACAAAAATGCATGCAGTTACCCAGTTCGTCCCCTGAAATGGTGTCTTTATAGCGGAATATCCATTTTAACGGGGTATTTTCTAGGAGACACGAGCGTAGTTGTTTTCATCTGGGGTATACTGCCCAGATAACACGCTAGAGAAACGCCCAGCTTGGGCAAAGTGTGGGAAGCGCAAGGGCCTAGCTTTAGCCCAGTTAGGTTTAGCTCCATGGCGCTTGTTAGTGACAAAGTACGTTGCCTAAATATAGCCCTGCTTGGGCGATCCTCGGGCATGCCAATGTTTGGCTTTTCTCTGGTCCGCCACTGGAGTGCCAAAGTAAGTGCCATACTTGAGCCATATTTGTCATTGTAAAACCATTATTTGGGGATTCCGGACGTGCCAAATTTTTGTTTTTCCCTGGTTAGACAGAGCAGTGTCAGTGAGTGCCATACTTAAGCCATTGCTGCCAAAGTAAAACCTAATTTGAGTATTTCGGACGTGCCAAATTTTGGCTTTTTCTAGTCCGCTACAAGAGTGCCGAAGTGCCATACTTGAGCCATAACTGCCAAAGTAAAACCTGATTTGAGGAATCCGGACGTTCCGAAGTTTGGCTTTTCTCTGATCGTCGCTGGAGGGCCAAATTAAGCACCATACTTGAGCCATAATTGCAAAAGTAAAGCAATTTGGGGATTCCGGATTTCTGTGGTGTGCCACAGAATGCTCTTTCGCGCGCTCCAGAACGAAATTAAATTAAATAATCGTTCTGATGGTCCGATGTCATCACATCCGTTCCTAAGCAGCACGGCGATAGTTGGCAGTGTCGTGCCAGTACCGGCCGAAAATCGGTTCCAATATCGGTCAAATGTCCAGTTTCGCACCACATATGGATATACGCAGGTATACATGCCTTCCACTGATCTGTCATCATCCATTTCGCACCACAACTGAAGAGAGAAAGAGAAAAAAGGTGCTTTTGCACTGAATTTGATGACGGGTTTATCTTCTATAATCTGCTAGAGCAGGCGTCGGAAACCAACTGCCCGCGGGCCGTGACGGCCTGCGGGGCGGTTGCTACGGAGACTTCGCAGAAAACGAATCCTCTCCTCCGGCAGGAGCCCCAGAAAAGGAATCCCCCCTCCCCCTGCAGCTTCCTCATAGACCCAAGAATCACAAGGAACTGAGGAAGACAAATGAAGTTAGACGGGAACAACGAGCGCCTCCAGTTGGCATTGTCCGGCATACCTATGCTTGGACAGAGAACGTCTTCACTCCTTTTTGTTCTGGCACTTGTTTGGCTATTTAGGCCACCAAGTACCAAATGGCAGCCAAACTGTTAGGCAGTAAAAACAACCCTGGCCCTCGTTTGGCGATTTTGGCCCAATGAGTCCAGATGACAGCCGAACTGCCAGGAAGTAAAGCTTCAATCCATCGACATCTATTGTCGAAATGAGGCCAAAATACCAAGACTTTCGCTAAAGGTCAGATTTGACTTCTACTTTGGCTTATTTGAGCTTATCGGCTCCAATAATTCTGGTGACCATTGTCAAATCTCCACCCGAAGTTCTGTGCTACTTCGGTAGATAAACTTCGCGTAATTCAACTGTGAAAATTGGTATGTCCATCTTGCTGGTAACATACTTTACATGAAAGGATTGTTTATATAGATATATAAAACTTCAGAGAATTCACATTTTTCAAATATAAACTACAATAAATAGAGTTTATTATCTGTCTCAAGGGCGCCCTGTTTACATTTTTGAACTTAATGGTTGTAATTTTGTTTGTAAAAAACGATGATGTGATAAAGTGAACTACCTGTTTTATACTGTCAAAATGAAATACTTAAACATAAATTAATAAATTTGATGATCACTGCAGTCAGGAACAAACTTAAAGGAAGCCAGTCTACAATGCAATTAAAAATGAACCAAATGTTTCATCTTCCTTGGATGTAAAACGACTACAATACGTCTGCTAACGCTCGAAATGGGAATTCAGATGTCTCAAAATTTGATATTAAAAGGGCAGAAAGAAATTAAGGCACTTATTGTTTCTGTTTTTATATATGCCTCGTCCAGTCCGCACCTGAGAAACATCGATAATTATTTGTTAAACGCTGAAAAACTAAAGTTAAGCAGAAAGAAAACAATCGCCAGAACGCACCCGTAGATGGTGTCGAAGCTTCACTGGAATGTCGCGATGCTGTTGATTCGTTCTGACACCAGCGCCACTCCTCAGAAGTACAGTTCACTCGTAGAAGTGGCCTCGACTTAACGCAGTCGAAAGATTTGGCGGAGAAAGCAACACAGAATGGGCTATGTCAGGGTGCTTAATGCCCTTCTGTTTAGAGTGAAGACATCATTTGTTGTGCCCTATGGGGACAGTACGCAGGCTGGCAGAAAAAATACAAAGAAATTGCGAAAACAAGATGTCACCGCAGCACAGCCAACGCCAAGTACCCATGTAGGAGACACTTGTTCACGCGCTTCACAACAAAAAGAAAAGAAGGTACCAAAACAAAAGGGTCAGATGTCATCGCCTCTAAGCAAACCAACATAAACGTACTCTGGGCAACGTTGGATCGTTTGCTTCTGACGATAACGAAGCCGACAGGTGAAACAAGCAGTGTTCTAGACCAAATCACTTGTCGGTCATCATCGATGTCAGTGATCCCTTTCCGCGTCTTTGTCATCGCTGATGTCTTGCTCGTCGTCCGCATACTCCGAATCTTTAGCGGTCTCGTGGTGATCACTGATCAGTCATCGCGGCTAGCAACAATGGACTAGTGAAACTCGTGGTCACAGGTGGTTGACGAGGCTGAGGCGCCGAGGCCTCCAAACGTGCAGCACTTGGGTACTTCAACAAGCGAGGTGGCAACGCAGTTGACGGCACCAAGTGGCAAAGCTGATGACCACGTCAGCCTCGGCTGCGAGAGACCGGCAACGTCATGAGTGCGGCGGATATCTTAAGACGCATTGCGCTCCTCGCTGTCCGATTTCAAAGCGCTCTCCAAAATCGTGCATTTGGAACAAAACATATGGCCATAAGCTAAATATAAAAGTGTGCCATTATCGTTTACGGATATTATGAATCGCATTAAACCTAGATAGACATCTCGTAAATATTTTGAATTTTGATTTTGTACCCATTTAAAGAGAAAGTAGTATTTATTTATAAAACGTTTACTCGTTTGTTCAAACTCAACGAAAATTGTTCTAAGTACTTCAGGAGGTGCATGGATAAAGCAAATCCAGATATTGGCCTTACGCCAAAGTATGTAGGAACACTTTTTTAGTTCAAGCCTGATTAAAGATCCAGTAGCACTTTGACATAAAATATTTGTTTTGTAACTGTATTCAGAAATTACGATCACCATAATCTTTCCAGAGATAGGAAATATCACTGCCGAATTGTTTAGCAATAATAATAGCAGACAATTGCATAACTTGGAAACATAATGTGAACAATCGAAGTAACTCACACTGAAAATGTAGGTGACAACAGTAAAAGATCACTCACGTCGCGCTAATTTACAACTTGGTTGTAATTTCGTCTTCTTCCTTTCAATTTTACGGGTAAAAGAAAAAGGAAGAAGACGAAAATACAAACTGAGTTGTAAGTTACAGTGACGAGAGCGATCTTTTTCTGGTGTACGTGTATTTGCACTGTGAGTGAGTTTACTTTTGCGCTATTTCCTACATTATGAATAGCCAACTCGTCCAAGCATCCATTCTCCAAACATTTCCTGTTTCAGTTCTTACAAGCGAAAACAATACTGTGGTGAGCAAGATATATGACGTGGATTTTGAATGTAAGAATGCCAAGAAACTCGTGAAGAAAATTTGTCCCCAGCCCTGCAACATGATTTTGTCTCGAGACTTGAACACTGATTAAAACTGAAATCAGTCCAAAACAAGTTTGGTCTCTGCTGCTCTGTCTTTGCGGATTATGTTATATTATTCGTTTTGAGCTTTGTGCAAACTGCCTCGGGCGCATTTAAATGTGTTTTGGAATCATAAACATATTTTGTCCCTTCTAACTGACAAAGTGGTTTTTTGAGAAATTGTCTGTTCATTCTTTTTAAATATAGGTGTGTTCCTATGTTTCCGGTAACCCGTCACTTTTTTCGGTAACGTAGTAACGTACTCTGTTACTTCTTTAAAGTTACAAATTACCGAGCCTCAAATGTGTTGGATTACTGTTACAAATTGCTTTCGCTCAAAAGTAAAGGATTACTTAAATCGCTACGTTACAAATTATTTTCGCGTTAGTTTTAAAGCACTGCTCTTAGGTGCCTGTTTCCGTCTTGAGCGGCGTCGGCGTCGCCGTCGCCATAACCGGCGGTGCATTGTGGCAAATGTCCCATAATGCACCACGCGTGACCTCAGTGGCGTCACTCGTGACGTTACGTGTAACGTCACGAGGGTCCCGCGTGGTGCACTATGGAACATTTGCCGTGATGCAACACGCGGGCAGGAGGAGCAATACCACCTAGAACACAAGGCCTGTGCGTTTCTCCTCTAAACGTCATCACTAGTAGATCCCCTCAGCGCCCCCTAGGTAGCCCGGATGAGCACCGTCGTCTGCTACATCGTCTGCTCCATCAACTACTTCAGTGGTCGTGCTCAGAACGAGCTCCCAATGCGAAGTCCGGCAATCTTGATGGCGTCGTACGCACGTTGCAAATGAACTGTGGTAGCTCGTTATTAGCTCGCGCTAAGCAGTCGCGCACGCAGCTGTGGCCGCCAGTAAATGCGGCGTAATTCCTTCGAAAACCCACGGGAGCGGCGGCGAACGCCGATAAAGGACTCGGAGTCTACGTAGGCAGACGCTTTGCGAGCCCCGTTTCGTCACCCCAACCAGCTGAAACAATTCATTATGGTCAGTCCGCTTGCGAAGCGGAATCCACTGATCGCAACTGCAACGACAATCAAATAACAAAGCACGCACAAACAATGATAGAGCACTCTATAGTGGGTCCCAAACGCCACTCAGGGGATCACACGAGTTTGGAGCGCATCCGGAAAGCGGAAGAAAGGCGTTTAGCTGCTTCAACTACGTCGTAAGAGGTTACCGCTGATCCGTTGCAGACTACGTTGTCACAGTTCCTTACCTAAATAGGTGATCATCAAAACGTGCGCAAACAACATGTTAAGATTACCAGAGCAAGCGAACCAGCCACTGCAACACAACAAAAACAAAAGAAGTAACAAGAAAATGACCGTGCAAACGTTTTCCGAACTTCGCAGGAAAAATGGGGTCCCCTCTCAGACGAAAATAAAGAGAAATGGGGAACAAACACCGAACAACGGCGAATAAAACAAAAAGTTAGCAGACGATAGAAAAGTACAAATCACCCAACAAAATGCTCCTTCAACGAAAACGATCATTTGCAACGCTTGTGGAAAAAAAAAAAAAAAAGATGGAAAGCAACAGCATAAAAAAAGGAGCTTAACTTCTTTTTTTAGTTGTTTGTTTTAGTTTAACTTGAACGCTGCAGAAACTTCATAACTCACGTTTGTTCGGTCTTCGGGAAACGACAGAAGGATTTTCTAACACATCGCAAAAACTTGTCTTTGCAGTGGTAGGCAGCACATGACATGCCTGCCATCTCCAAGTATGCGC
Source organism: Ixodes ricinus (assembly GCA_037355805.1). Lineage (NCBI taxonomy): Eukaryota > Metazoa > Arthropoda > Arachnida > Ixodida > Ixodidae > Ixodes > Ixodes ricinus. Next base: position 7,639 of record JAZHYW010000920.1, read on the forward strand.
TGGTGTATTCCCGAAGGCGGCCGGTTGATCAACAAACGATGACCCATAGCAGACGTTCCGGCAGTTTGATACTTTAGACCCATGTTACGGATAAAAAAAACAGGAAGCGGGATGGCCAAAAAACATGCTTTTCGTGCAAGGCTCGTCAAATTATGAGGCGCTGGAGAAATGCAGCATTCTGCGTTAAGTCCTTATTTCGAACTCTTTTTGTTCGCCTTCCGCCCATTGAAAAGCATGCGGGAAGGGCCTTAGAACGCACCTGGTATCGCTGCGCCGCAGCGTTCTTCCGCAACATGAAGTTCGTCTGCGTTCCTCGCCGTCACCATGGCAACGAACGCCGAATGAATGGAAGCACGCACGCTACCGCCGCGTGAAGCCAGCAACAGCTGACGCCATTTTACGAACGCCGTCTGCTAGCCAAAGCCGAACGCGGTATGTCAGATCAACCGCCTCCGCCGCCGCGCCGCAAGCAAAGACGACGAAGCTGAGACACGCCGACGGCGAATAGGCGAGCAACAGCACCGCGAGACGACTACAACGGCGGCATTTATAAAGGCTGCTTTCGCCGGCGCGCCGCTAGCAAAGACGACGAAGCTGAGGCACGCCGACGGCGAATAGGCGAGCAACAGCACCGCGAGACGACTACAACGGCGGCATTTATTGGGATCAAAGGCGCGAAATAAGCAAGAACAATTTTTATTTGAATCATAACACGCGATATCCAAGTTGGGGACCACATACCTTTGCTGGATCTTTCCTGTGAACTTTTTACAGAGACACGGGGTGCCGCGTACAGAACACAGCTCCGTTTGCAAAATATGGGGGCCCTGAAAAGGGCCGTTTAGACCGCTACCAGAACCTATAACTGACGTAACGAGCACTTGACGAGCGGTTGGCGCATAAGTCGTCTTTATGCACGCAGGCGGGCAACGGGCTCAGCGCAGCGGATCACTCGAAGTCACCGGGGCCGTCAGAATCCTCGTCCTCCGCACTATAGGGAAGGTCCCTGTCTGCGTCGGGGCTGTAGATTTTGGCGGCCGCGGCGACGAACGACTGGAATCTATCAGTGTTTCCGCGCGCCTTCTCTCTCCTCCAAAACATGAACTTTGCAAGGTGACCAGTGAAATGGTGGCTCTCGCGCCGTCCAGATGGAAGAGACTTTTTGACGTGGGCCCAGGTGCCCTCCACCGTATTGGTGTGCGCACCAGTGTTCGGGTCGACAAAGTGCAGCTTGTGGTTAACGGTGAGGTGCGTGAAGCGAGCGTCATCTGCAAGCTTGCGATAGCCAGCCCAACAATCAGTGATTATTCTTGTTCCAGGGCGGACCCACTTGGCTATTAGCCCTAGCAGGGTTTTAGCGTCACGGGTCTCCACGGGAACAAGAAAGCAGCACCCGCTGCCACGCTCCACACCGCCGAAAACCCACTGGCCAGGCCTTAAATACCCGCGATGGTACTTTCGCCGCCCGAACATACTCTCGTCTAGTTCTACTGTCACGTCTTCGCCGCCAATCATCTCTGAATGCGTAAAGACGGCATTTACCACAACCTCCCGACAAAGGCTCGTCCAATCAGTTATTGTCTTACTTGCGACATCAGTCTCCCGCTGAATGACGGCGCACGGTAGGTTCTGGCACCAGAGGTAGATGATTTTCATGAGTTGGGGAAGCGTCAGGTGCGATCCCTCGAAAAAGGAACCGCTTCGTACCGAGACCTCGCCCCGGCACTGAACCTTGACCGGCTTCCTCTTGGGCACCTCACGAGTCATCCACACGGCGCATCTCCACGAATATCCGTCCGCAGATCTAGCGCGGGCTTGCAGCGTCATCGCAGCTTCGCACTCTGGGCACGCACGAGAACCCAGGAGCAGGCCCATGCCCTGAAGCAAATTAATTGCTTCAAGAGGGTCCTTCATGGCGTCATGAAGACGGCACAAGTTGAACGCCATGGCACTGCGATGCTCGCCTCTGGAAGAATAAAGCGCCGAGTGAAAACTGCGCGCTTCTTTGCATTTATTATTTTTATTTCATCCGCCATTTTATACCTCGTGACACAATTCTAACGAACTCATTGGTTGATCGGTCGGACCACACCATCGCGTGACAAAACAAACGCCAATCGTGTGACCAGAACGGTTGCCACGGTCGGCATCGTTAGAAGAGAACAGTCGAACCCAACAACAAAATAAAGTAACAACGTGAATAAAGAAAACAAAAATAAGAAGGGAGCCGTTGGAGTTTCGGCAACACGGACGCCGTCTTCTTTGATGAGAGGAGGAGCGGCCGTGCTACTCTGGCCGCACTGGCTGCTCAAAATCTCCCTTTTTTTATTTTTCTTTTTTTTTACTTTACAGGGTGCCACGATCTTTATTTGAAGCTGATTTGTTAAATTAATAACAAACAACGCGTCGGAACGGAGGAGGTAGGGAGTCTTGGCGTCAGAATTCGACGTGGTAGAAAAGAAAAGAAAATAACGAATGCACAATACGACGTCTCCAGCGGAGATCCGGCAGTTTTTAATAATAATTATTACTGTCGTTTGAAGGGCATTCTTTTTATGCTGCTTCGTTCCTGACGCCATAAAAATATGGGGCGAGAATACTTAGCACCACGTATAAGAAAATAAAAAAAGTTTAGTTCATGATCGGATTGGTTTGTGGATACATTAAGTCCAATAAAATTAGTCCAATAATTCATTAGTACGATTATTTAGCTCCATTATTAGCATCTTTCGTGTGCATGCGTGAAATACAGCACCCAACGAGAAGACACGAGAAGAACGCTGCAACTGCTTGACCATAAACCACTTTTGAGAAAATGCGCCGCAAGACAGGGACGGAGTAAGGGAGACAACAAGTAGACTATTTAATGTCACCAAAACTTCCTGGGCGGAGAACACTTGGTGGTATCAGTGTATCGTTTTGAAAGCGCTAAAAAAACACGTCGGGGACACTGGACTTATGGACCAACTTTGAGTGCGTGCACGTGTGATGTGTGTATATGCCATTCTTTCTTTTTAGATTGTTGGCGCGAAACATCCACACGGACTAGGGCCTGAGTAATGCAGAGTTGTTACTCAGGCCCTAGTCAGTGTGGAGTTTTCGCGCCTATAATCTAAACAGAAAGAATATTTTTATGGCGTCAGGAACGAAGCAGCATAAAAAGAATGCCCTTCAAACGACAGTAATAATTATTATTAAAAACTGCCGGATTTCCGCTGGAGACTTCGAGGCACAGTGGAGTAGTCGTCACGATAAAAAATCTAAGGAAACAAAATAAATAGCCTAACGGTCGTCGGTGCCGTCATGAGTCCTCACCGAGTGCGGAGTATAACGGTCTTGGCATACGGTCGTTATTTTCTTTTCTTTTCTACCACGTCGAATTCTGACGCCAAGACTCCCTACCTCCTCCGTTCCGACGCGTTGTTTGTTATTAATTTAACAAATCAGCTTCAAATAAAGATCGTGGCACCCTGTAAAGTTAAAAAAAGAAAAAGAAAAAAAAGGAGATTTTGAGCAGCCGGTGGCCAGAGTAGCCCGGCCGCTCCTCCTCTCATCAAAAGACAGCGCGCGCGCGCATACTCTTTATTATTTTTTCTTTATTTTTCAGCGCACCGCCGCCGTGTGCCGAAACCCAACGGCTCCCAGGTGGCCACAATCTACCAGACCCCAAAGCGGCCCACTCGACTACCAGCGCTCCTAGCGGCCGCCGTGAAATTTTTCGTGACTTCCTGTTTGGATGCTTTCGGTTTCGTTTTTCAACATGGATAGAGTCACAGAATACTAATAGTCAAATGAATAGATAACTAATATTAGTGCTTCCAACTGTATTGTGTGGTAGCTTGCGCCACCTAGGCTGTCGTGACTAACTACAATTTTAAGGACAGAACGAGCGGGTTGGTAAGAGATAATTAAACTTGAGGAAGAAAACTATGGTCGTCCGTCCTTCTCGTTTTCTTCCTCAAGTTTAATTACAATTTTAAATTTGGTTACGGTTGCTAATTTAGAATTTACTTGGGCGTTTGAGCTGTGTATTCAACAACTCAAAAGCACGCTTATATTCATTTACAATTTCAGGACAGACAGGTAACGAGGTAACCATGTACAATCCCAATATGAAATATATATATATATATATATATATATATATATATATATATATATATATATAAACTATGTCACGGAACAGGAAAAAAAGGACAACCAACAGAAGGCAGCAATCAACAAATATTAAATTTTTTATTTTGGCCACGAAGATAACCATAAAAAATAGTTACTTTGCATAAAAAAACAGAAACAAATGACCGTGAAAATTATTTTTGCACTTAATTGTTTCAGGACGTGTTACAAAGGATATTTTTCAGAAAAACCTCATCAGCCTTTTTGTACAGGTTTGAGGGAGGAAACATCTAAAAGTTCACAACTGACAAAGCCGGGTGACCCAATACGAAGATCCATACCAATAAAGAAACATTCAACACGAACACACTAGAAAAAAACACACATCAAGTGGTTCTGCAGTCGCTAGTAAAGACTGGTCGACTGCTGGCCTGCAACCTGGTCATTACAAATTATACCTGGAAATGCTCGGCGTGCAGTGTGCACCGTTCTGTTAGGTACCGTATTTTCCGGACTATGGTCCACACACAGGGTAGTGGTATAGTCTTCAGAGTCCACACAAATTTGTTTGGGTGCCCACACAAACAAATTCTCCTAAGTAGCTCGCCGTGTAAAATACCTGCCTTGTTAGTGCACAAGAACTTCGAGTATCAATTATTAAGGCACAAAAAGACTCTTAGCATAACAAATCATTATTTAACAATCTGTTATCCACAAATTCCGTCGCCTCTATCATAAGGTACAATCTTGCGAAAACTAATCCTTGTATATTCCACACCTGCAGATTGTCCCCACAACATAAAATTGCAATTCAAAACATGACTAGCCCGCGGCTCTTGTCCAAACAATATGACTCTTCTTGCCTATGTACAAGCTCCACATCAAACTAAAGCAGCAATCGTGAACAAGAACAGGAAAGGCCCAATGACATCCAAGTTGCGTGACCAATGGACAGGACTATACAACTTTGTTCCCGGTTTCTTGCACGTTCTTCCGTTGTTACCGCACCACGCTACGCAGCAGTAGCTACCGTAGCTGGGCATTTCGACGGCGTGCGCTGCAGAAGAAAATTTACAGAATTGGCGCCGTGAGATTCCAATATGCCTGCGAAAAGGGAGCTGGTCAAGACACAATAAACTGTACAAATATACAAAACACAAGGTCAAGTTCGTACTGTATAAATCACGAGGTAACCACAGTGCACGAACAGCGCCCTTAAACAAAAAAGATGAATTACATGTCAGTATACACCAACTCGAACGACGTGAAACCAATGCTTCGGCGCCTCATGATACTATGGTTCAGTATGGTACTCCAGCATATCCCAGCGCGCAGGGCGCACCGAATTACGCAGACGATCGGATGCCTTGCTCACCTGTGATTTAATTTCTCTGAGCAGGCTGTTCTCGACCAGATCAAAAGCACGGTGCTGCGGCATGTACTTTCAACATTAATAAGGACAAAACCTCACGCAAAGAACGAAAAACCCGTGCGAGTAGGATGAAACCACACCGCATTGAGCGAAGCGTCTCAGGACCTCTCCTTGGCGTCACCGACTCTCAGCCCCCGCAGAAACCGTGTGCACAGCTCCATTTCACCGTAAGTGCCAGGAAAGAAGCAACTACGAGAGAGAGCTCGGCGCTTTAAATGAGCATGTAATGCACGCGCGTTTGAGAAGTGAAAGCTGGAATCAGCGTCGCTGAAGATAGCGCGCACGTGTTTGCAGCGTCAGACGCTTCTGCCCTGCTGCATTTCACGCTATGAAACCTGATGGAACAGAGAAAAGCGGCGAGCCCGAAAGACGCTGACGCCCAACAGACCCGTGAAACACTCCTCATGTGGTTGCGTAATAGTGTTTTGAAATGGCTCACCTTTTCCACCAAGTGAACACCGAGAAATCCACGTGACGACAGGAACAGCAGGCAGACCGTCCGAGCCGCCGAGCCCAACACCCAGGCTGCTGTTATGGCGGCGTTTTGCCCAAGCGGAAGTTGCAATCATGGGAATATTTTTCTCTAACCTTCGAAGCTACTAATAATTTTAAAAGCTTCTAAATTAAGATAGAACAATTTATGAATGGGGCAAATATAACAAATGTATTAATAATTAGGCACCACGGCGCCAGCTGGCGGCTGCCGTGAAACCTACTTCCTGGGCCGCGATAGGGTCCGAGTGGCCACTCTTTACGTTCTACTATATTACTCTATGGGCTCCCTTCTTATTTTTGTTTTCTTTATTCACTTTGTTACTTTATTTTGTTGTTGGGTTCGACTGTTCTCTTCTAACGATGCCGACCGTGGCAACCGTTCTGGTCACACGATTGGCGTTTGTTTTGTCACGCGATGGTGTGGTCCGACCGATCAACCAATGAGTTCGTTAGAATTGTGTCACGAGGTATAAAATGGCGGATGAAATAAAAATAATAAATGCAAAGAAGCGCGCAGTTTTCACTCGGCGCTTTATTCTTCCAGAGGCGAGCATCGCAGTGCCATGGCGTTCAACTTGTGCCGTCTTCATGACGCCATGAAGGACCCTCTTGAAGCAATTAATTTGCTTCAGGGCATGGGCCTGCTCCTGGGTTCTCGTGCGTGCCCAGAGTGCGAAGCTGCGATGACGCTGCAAGCCCGCGCTAGATCTGCGGACGGATATTCGTGGAGATGCGCCGTGTGGATGACTCGTGAGGTGCCCAAGAGGAAGCCGGTCAAGGTTCAGTGCCGGGGCGAGGTCTCGGTACGAAGCGGTTCCTTTTTCGAGGGATCGCACCTGACGCTTCCCCAACTCATGAAAATCATCTACCTCTGGTGCCAGAACCTACCGTGCGCCGTCATTCAGCGGGAGACTGATGTCGCAAGTAAGACAATAACTGATTGGACGAGCCTTTGTCGGGAGGTTGTGGTAAATGCCGTCTTTACGCATTCAGAGATGATTGGCGGCGAAGACGTGACAGTAGAACTAGACGAGAGTATGTTCGGGCGGCGAAAGTACCATCGCGGGTATTTAAGGCCTGGCCAGTGGGTTTTCGGCGGTGTGGAGCGTGGCAGCGGGTGCTGCTTTCTTGTTCCCGTGGAGACCCGTGACGCTAAAACCCTGCTAGGGCTAATAGCCAAGTGGGTCCGCCCTGGAACAAGAATAATCACTGATTGTTGGGCTGGCTATCGCAAGCTTGCAGATGACGCTCGCTTCACGCACCTCACCGTTAACCACAAGCTGCACTTTGTCGACCCGAACACTGGTGCGCACACCAATACGGTGGAGGGCACCTGGGCCCACGTCAAAAAGTCTCTTCCATCTGGGCGGCGCGAGAGCCACCATTTCACTGGTCACCTTGCAAAGTTCATGTTTTGGAGGAGAGAGAAGGCGCGCGGAAACACTGATAGATTCCAGTCGTTCGTCGCCGCGGCCGCCAAAATCTACAGCCCCGACGCAGACAGGGACCTTCCCTATAGTGCGGAGGACGAGGATTCTGACGGCCCCGGTGACTTCGAGTGATCCGCTGCGCTGAGCCCGTTGCCCGCCTGCGTGCATAAAGACGACTTATGCGCCAACCGCTCGTCAAGTGCTCGTTACGTCAGTTATAGGTTCTGGTAGCGGTCTAAACGGCCCTTTTCAGGGCCCCCATATTTTGCAAACGGAGCTGTGTTCTGTACGCGGCACCCCGTGTCTCTGTAAAAAGTTCACAGGAAAGATCCAGCAAAGGTATGTGGTCCCCAACTTGGATATCGCGTGTTATGATTCAAATAAAAATTGTTCTTGCTTATTTCGCGCCTTTGATCCCAATAAATGCCGCCGTTGTAGTCGTCTCGCGGTGCTGTTGCTCGCCTATTCGCCGTCGGCGTGCCTCAGCTTCGTCGTCTTTGCTAGCGGCGCGCCGGCGAAAGCAGCCTTTATAAATGCCGCCGTTGTAGTCGTCTCGCGGTGCTGTTGCTCGCCTATTCGCCGTCGGCGTGCCTCAGCTTCGTCGTCTTTGCTAGCGGCGCGCCGGCGAAAGCAGCCTTTATAAATGCCGCCGTTGTAGTCGTCTCGCGGTGCTGTTGCTCGCCTATTCGCCGTCGGCGTGTCTCAGCTTCGTCGTCTTTGCTTGCGGCGCGGCGGCGGAGGCGGTTGATCTGACATACCGCGTTCGGCTTTGGCTAGCAGACGGCGTTCGTAAAATGGCGTCAGCTGTTGCTGGCTTCACGCGGCGGTAGCGTGCGTGCTTCCATTCATTCGGCGTTCGTTGCCATGGTGACGGCGAGGAACGCAGACGAACTTCATGTTGCGGAAGAACGCTGCGGCGCAGCGATACCAGGTGCGTTCTAAGGCCCTTCCCGCATGCTTTTCAATGGGCGGAAGGCGAACAAAAAGAGTTCGAAATAAGGACTTAACGCAGAATGCTGCATTTCTCCAGCGCCTCATAATTTGACGAGCCTTGCACGAAAAGCATGTTTTTAGACCGGAGTTTGGACATAGTTTTTTTTACCACAACATGGGTCTAAAGTATCAATGTGCCGAAGAACAACAACAAAGTTGCAGACGGCCCTCAAAATGTCCCGGGCACAGCGTAGCAGACGGACTGGCGGTTGTAAGCGCAGAAGCGAAGAAAAGAGAGCAAAAGGTAGGTCCAAAGAAGACAAAACAAAATGCGCGATGGTTCAACCGTCAAATAAACAAAACAAAAACACAAAGAAAAAAAAAACAGGAGGAAGAAAGAACGCGACGTCGTAGCTCCTCCTCAAAAATAAAAAGAAAGTAGACTTTGAAAAATGAAGAGTTGCTGACGGCGGGTCCAAAGGGTGCCGACTTTTATCGTAGACGGCGACGAAGACGTTAGTCGTTAGTCGTCCGGGCGCTAACAATCGGAATTTGTGTTCCGCATATAGCGTGATCGAAATCACTTTTTTTTTGCACTACGACGCTTTCCTTGTTTTTTTTCCCTTTTCTTTTGGACGCGCAAGAGACTGCTTTTCTTGTAACTCCGCTTTTAAAATTTCAGTAATAGCGTCAGATTTGCATGTGCACAATCCACTTTTTCCAGGGCATACTGACATTGCAATGACGTACGTGGTTCTAAATTGCCTTTTGCTTCTTCATCCTATTCGCCTATTCGACCAAACGTTTATAAGCAAGACATTAATGAGAAGTGGGAACTGCAACAACGAAAGAAATTGATTGATAAGAACAGTAAAGTTGAAACGTAGCTCCATTCTAAAATTTTTGTACATTGCCCTTTTTTCAAAAGACAATGCGAAGGTACAATCGTGTTTTGTCTCGCTTACTTAAGTTGTGACAGAGTGTTTTCTTCAGGAGAGCCCCGAAATTGCAACCTGAAAGCTCTAACATCTTTCCCACGCGAAGAAAATGTCCTTCAATTATGAGGTGGCACCTTTTTTTTAACATTGAAAGCAGCGAATACCCGTGACAATTTTTTTCATTGGTCACCTCGCACGGAAATAGGCAAAACCAAAGCGTTGCGGAGAATTCGTCTGCTAGCGGAGGCGTTGAGCTCGCCAGGGGCGCTGGGATCACTTTTCGCCCGCGCTCCGCGGGGCCCCTACTCTCGTCAAGCTTCGGGGTGTTTGCCGCTTGGGGCGGGTCGGGGATCTACTAACGAAACGTCATGCGCAGGCCTTGTGTTCTAGGTGGTATTGGGAGGAGGCGGGAGGAGGAGGGGGATGAGGGCGAGGGGGAGGACGAGGGGAGAAGGAGGGAGGAGGAGTGGGAGGAGAGGAGGAGTGAGGAGGAGGAGGGGGAAGAGGAGAAGGAAAGAGGGTAGGAGAGGAGGAGGAGGGGAGGATGAAGGAGGAGGGAGAGGCGGGAGGAGCTTGAAGGATGAGGGAGGACGAGGAGGAGGAGGGAGGGAGGAGGGGAAGAAAGTAGCAGGAAGGATGAGGAGGTAAGAAGAGGGGAGGGGCATAGCGTCCCTCAGCACTTTTCCTCCTCCTCCCACGAGAGCTGCGCTTTAATTCGGCGTTGCAGGGTGTTGTAAACGTCTTTCATTTTTTCCCGCACACTTATTTAGAAAACAATACAAACAATTTGATAGTTTTCAAAAATGTTCTGCAGCACTACTTTTCATTTCTCATACGCCCGTATTATGGTAGTCCTTGTAAAAATAAAATATTGTATTTAAGAGAAAGAGTGTAGGTGCAACTCGCGTTCACCTGTATGCTGACGAGGCACCGAAAGCTGCAACCACATCCGCTATCCCGCTAGCTTACGACGTCCGGAAATGATCTTTAGAATTGTGCAGACAAAGCGAGCGGTGCGCATGCTCAGTGGAAGCGGCTACCTCCGCTACGAAATTTGGAGCTAAAGAAGCGATCTACGAAAGCTCCCTTTTGACGCGAGTGTTTCGCCTGTCATTCACAAAAAAGAACAACTTGGTTCTAACGCTACAATGCGTAGCCAATGCAGAACGCAGGTGTCCCAGCTTACCTTGATACGTTTCCAAAGATTAGAGTTTGTTGTTCTTGCTGATGACAATGTGTGTGTTTTTTGACGAGCAAAGTGTGCACTGAAACTCTAGGTTTCCGTTCTCCTTAATACCCTGAATTTCGAACATCTCATTAAGAGATGGCCACATGGAGACGACTAACAGTCCATGACCGAAAACTCGACCAGTCAAAGAAAAAGTCTTGATTACGGGTTATCGATCGTTCATCGGTACTCACTTTCATACCAATATTCGTGGAAGCCAGGGGAGGGAGGGCACAGAGAGCGAGATAAACGGTAGCCATCGGTCTCACAAAAAAAAAACAAAAAAACACAGGATCACACAATTTTTACGTGTTTTCTCTCTCTCTCTCTGTCAGCACTCATTAGATGGCATATTCCTCTCTCTTTATGTTGACCGTTAACTGTAAAGTGAGGAGTGGACTCGACCATTATGCCTAGACAAGTAAACCAAAAGAAGTATCGTGCGTACCCTCGAAGACGATACTCTAAGCCTCGCGCCGAGCGCTTTGCGAGCCGTGCCTCGAGAGCATGCTAGAATAAAGTAGTGGACATCAAAGACAAAGATAATCAAACCCCCTCGCGCGAGGCTACATCGTCTTTTAGGGGATTTGTGAACCCGCAAATAGAGGGGGTATGGACCCGCGTTTGATGTCTGTGCAGGTGGTGGGAGACGTCGAAGAAGTTGGAAAGGGTGAAACGGTGTAAAGACAAAAACAAATAAACACGAAGAGTTTTTCTCCTGCCCGGGAGAAGAAGAAAAACACGATGGAAGGCGACGGAGGCAAACTCGGCGTTGTCTTACTCGACCGTTGTTTTTCATATATTTGTGCATGCCTTGCCCGTTTCTCTAGCGGTTTGAGTGACCGGTAATACTATAAATCGTGTTTTCTTTTCGGCTATTCTTCATTTCCTGACGTTTTCTATTTTGTTGGACTTGCTTTCTTTATGCTGCTGAATCTTCTGCTCGTATTGCTCCAGCTACTGTATTATGCTCATATTTTTTAAAAAGTAACGAGTAATTTAAGTAATCCGTTACCAATATTTTGTATCAAAATTACATTACAAAATGCTTCTGAAAAAGTAACATGACAATTACAAAATTACTTTAAAAAGGTAAGGTATTTCCAAGTCTGCGTGTAACCTAGTTACATTACTCGTTACTTTTTCCCAAGACTTCGAAAAATTTCTCTTCAAGATTTTTCTGTTTTTGTCGCTGAGTCATCATAAATTTTTTAGTTTTCTTTGTGCGATTTTTCGTGTTCTTTTTTTTTTTGTGGAGTATTCAAGTGAAACCGTAAAGGAAGATAAATTAATTGTATTTCAGTTTCTGTACGAACATAATGGTTCTTGAAATATGGCGCTTATGCATACCTCTACCATTAAAAGAGTAAAACGTGTTAATTTAAAATATTAAAAAAGTAAGCAAAATTAATGTACGTTACTTTTATCCGTCACAGTAACTGTGACATGTTCCTTTTATTTCGAAGCAACGTAAGCCGGTAACCGTTACTATGATTCGCCAGGAACGAGTAACGTATTTTGTTACTTTTTTTCGGTAACGCCTACAAACACTGCTCTATAGTGATGTGCTCCATCTCCTTTTAATCTGCAACTTTTTAAAGCTTCACTAATATCACTGTTATTGAAAGCCTAGGATGCTCACACAATGCTGTCACTGCAAGTTTGTTTAAACTGATTGCTGCAAGTGTACCCAAAATAAATATATAAATTATAATTAAAATCTAAAGGGTAAGAAGCGGAATAAGCATAAAATTATAGAAAAGGCCGACATGCTAGTTACAAAGGCTCTCAAGAATGCCAAACCTGGTGGCTTTTTTGAAAAAAGCAATATCACATGCTACGAAAAAGTAAAGCAATAAAAGAACCTTACTTGGAAACATGTATCACAGTCACGACGTTAGTGACGTCGAGTTTCCGAAGCGCTGCCGCGTTACCTATAGGTGGTGTCACCTTGCCTGTAGACATCATAGAGTGGAGACTGTTAGGTGACGAGAGAGGAGTATAAGTCGTAGGTGGAGAGGAGTCACGTTAGGCTTTTAAAATAGGAGGAGCCTTTCGCAGAATTGCCGCTTCACATTCGCCTGGAGCTGGCTCCTGTTGTGTTTTAATACTGGAGCCTACGCTAGCTCGGTGAAAAACAAACGGCGCCTGTCCACGTGCTCTGTCCTTTCCTTTCTTTCATTCGTCGTTCTTTTCTAACACCGGCGAGGAGCTACTCATACACACAACACAATCCCCCTCTCGAAAAAAAATGTTTTCAGGGTTAAGTCTGTCCATTAGGTGTCTTGCTTCTGCTGCTAAGCTGCTCTAATTTCTAAAGGTTTTGCGTTGTACGCTGGTAAATGTTATGCTGAATAGGATCGCGACAATCTCGATTAATTCCACAGTGTTCCTTCTGATGCGACGAAAGTACTTGCTCCGATTGCTTTTTGAACTTCTACATGTGGAACAATCGAGTGGTGTAGTTGTTCGCATGGAGTGCAGGAAGCTCCACTCGACCGTGAATCTCCTACACCTGCTGAAAACGGCGCCCTCTGCCTGTGTATTTCTTGATGTGTTTTTGGTACTTGGTAATCTGTTAACGGAGCTTCTGCATGACGATGTGAACAGGCTTGTCTAATCAGGGGTAACCCACGAGTTAAACTTTTAAGTCCATTATTTAGCTCAGCAGGGACAGCTGTGTCTCTAAATGTTTTGTACTTCGGATACACAGGAAACTCACTAATTTGGGTACGAATGCGCCTTGCACTTGTATGATGCATGGGCCATTGGATTGTGCGTGGTGGATCGTGGACCGATGGATGAGAAATTCGTTTTTATGCAGCGAACTCTTGCAAGTTGCGGGATCTACACTGTATGTTATGATATGAGACAATTACCTCAGTATACCATTCGCAGCTGGAAATCGTAAAATGAAGTACTACAGAGCCCTAGTCGTCACTTAACTGCAGAAAGGGACTTCCATGAACTTACTGAAGTAGTCTGCCAAAGTAATTTTAAATCCAAACTCCGCATGAAATTTCGCAGATTGATCCAAATATCTTCACCCCATGCTGTTCCCAAGCGGTAGATGAGAACGGGGCCGGTTGCAGGGGCGATGCTGCTGTTCAAGTTTTTTGTTATCTGACACGTCTGGTAGGCTGTGATGGAGGTGCCGTTCTTGTTGTCCATCCCGAGGCCACCTGACGCGCTTACGTAGATGTCTGCTTGATTCGCACAATTCCCTAACGTGACTCGTGCGCTAAATTGATGAGTAGACATGGATTCGAAACAGGAGGAACCAGCAGCTTTCCGCCTATTAGTAGGCCTCCCACCAAAGGAGGATCGTCACGTGGCCTGTAGTGGTCAGACAGCGCTGAGTCTTCTTGCTGTTCTAGACTCCACCTAATCTTTTCTTTTCCAAGATGGCGACAAGGAAGGGCGTGTGTGGAAGCTGCTCCGAAAAAATTGCTGGTAAGCGTCAATTCCTCGCTTGTTCGGGTGGCTGCAAGGCGAAATTCCACTGCGATTGTATTAGAGTAGGCCTTGAGGAGTATAATATTTTCATGGCCTCAGGAATAAGCTCTTACAAATGCAACGCCTGCACCCGGCGGAACCGCAGTGACGATAAGCCTAATCATGAAGAAACGTCCGACGTGTCGGGGTCTGAAACGGACAGCGAATCAGCCTGTGAAACCACCATAAAATTCAACGCCTCATGCTCGCCGAAGTACCAGGAATCTGTACTGGAAAAGATAAACGTCAAGTTAGACGTGCTTATCGCCGAAATGAAATGCCTAAGAGCGGATAATAACCATCTACGTTCTGAAGTCACCGAGTTACGGAAGCAACTTGCCAAGCGAGGGCCTGATGTGAATCAACCGAGCCTAAGTTACAGCGCTGCCGCATCATCGGGACGGAATCAAGTCGCACACAAATCAACGATTTCGAGATTGAATGCGGAAGACCGAGCTTGGGACATCGCCAGCATGGGCCCCGTGTCGACGAAGCAAAGTTCTGACAGCAAAGTAAACGACGAAGACCGTGCCACGAGTAGTGTGAACCATCTTCAACAGACTTCTATGCCATTTGTGACCGACGACGAAGGCTACACTACAGTGGGACCTCGACGACGAAAGAAGCCTTCAGTTGGAACATCGAAATCATCCAAGGTGACCATTGTACCTCGTCCCCCTTTTCAAAAAGCGTTGTTCGTAACTAGATTTGGCCCAGAGACAACAGTTGAGGATGTTAATTCGCTTCTAGAACCTGTCCTACAGGGGAAAACTGTTAGCTGCACGAAGCTGAAAACAAAATTTCCCTCCTACTCTTCTTTTCATGTTTCGGTCGAACAAGACCTTTTTGAAACCATTAATAACCCAGACATTTGGCCCGAGGGGTGTATCTTTCACCAGTTTTTCGGAAAGCTTGATATGACGCGAACGTCACTACCAAACAGTACTGATGACTAATCAAAAGATTAAATGCTATTATCAGAACACTCGCGGTTTGAGAACGAAAGCAGATGACTGTATGTCAAGTGTTGTTTCCACTAATTTTGACATGTTCTGTTTAACTGAAACTTGGCTACTGAAAGAAATTTCCAGCGCGAGTTACTTTCCGGCATCATACAGTGTTTATCGAAGGGACAGGGATTACAGTGCAACCGGGAAGAAATTTGGCGGGGGTGTTGACAGCCGTGCGGGATAACATTAAATCATGCAGAAGGTTAGATTTAGAAACCTATGCAGAGTGCGTATGGGTTGAATTATTATCACGTGATGGGTTTAATTACCTCGTCGGAAACTATTACTTTCCTCCGCTCTCGGATTCGAGTGTGTTCGTAAAACATTTGGAAACGCTTGAACAGCAAATTGATTTTTCGAAATTCAAAGTGCATATGTACGGCGATTTTAATCTACCAGGAGTCAACTGGTCGACCGGTATAAGCAGTAGTAGAAATAATCAAACGGTAGTAAAAGTGTCACGTCTAGCAGATTTCATTAATTTTAATGGTCTAACTCAGCATAATCATTTCAGGAACACGGCCGGGAATGTTCTTGATCTTTTCTTTCAAACTGCCCTATAGACAGTGTCCTCTCAGTTAGCGATACTCTTGTGCAACCTGACGTTTTTCACCCGCCCTTCATCGTATGTTTTTCTTTACCGGTGAGGTCTCGTGACAGACAAAATTTAACCAGATATGACTATCATAAGGGTGATTATTTAGGTATATATACGTTCCTTCGTGATAATAACTGGTCAACGGTTCTTCATGATAACTGTGTAGATTCTGCGACTGAATCCTTGACGAAGATAGTTAAAAATGCAATCGATGCGTTCATTCCTAAGCGATTGTCTAAGCCTTCTAAATACCAGTTTTGGTTCTCGAGGGAGTTGAAACATTACATGCGTAAAAAAGAACACTATCATAAATTATTTAAAAGAACCGGCATTGAGTTATGGTACATAAAGTTCAGTGTTTACAGAGCGCTTGTAAAGAAACTGTTTAAACATGACAAATTCATTTATAAAAAATCGGTAGAAAATAGTCTATACCGTGATCCTGACAAATTCTGGCGATTTGTCAGGAAGCACATGAAAGAGTCAGCAAGGAATATTTATTTACGTACTGATACGGACTACGTTACAAATCCTGAAAAAGTAGCTAATATATTCAAAACTTACTTTCGTGGATGCTATTCCAAGGAAGAATTCAAAAGCAAGTCTTCAATCTGCGCTACCGGTTGTAACGACATTTTCACATTTAGTGAGGTCGATATAAATGAAATTTTAGAGGCAATTAAAAAATTAAAACCAAAGAAGTCAGCGGGAGATGATACAATACCTAGCTTTATTATTAAAGGATGCGCTGATTTGTTTGCCCCTTTACTTATGCACATATTTAACCTATCGCTGAGAAATGGTGTTTTTCCATGTCTTTGGAAAAGGTCAGTGATAGTGCCGATACACAAATCCGGTGACGCATCTAGGGTAGATAACTACCGCCCCGTGTCATTGTTGTGTTCTTTTTCAAAAGTTTTTGAGATAGTTTTACATGCCCGTCTTTCTTTTTACTTTAGTCGAAAACTAAGCACCGTTCAACATGGATTTATAAAAGGGCGTTCAGTAGAAACGAACCTTTGTTCTCTCCTTGAGTATACTGTCCCATTTGTTCTTACACGTGGGCAAGTTGATATTGTGTATTTTGACTTATCAAAAGCCTTCGATAAGGTAAATCATGACTTGCTCTTGCATAAGCTCTCTTTATACGGCGTTTCGTCCTCTCTTTTAAACTTGTTTCATAGTTATCTGTCGGATAGGAAGAGTAGAATAAAAATCCTGAATAGCTTTTCAGATGTATTTACTCCAACTTCGGGAGTACCTCAGGGATCGAATTTGGGGCCGCTACTTTTTCTTATATTCATCAGTGATATAGAATTGTGCATACAAAATGCGAAACTGCTCTTATTTGCGGACGATATTAAGCTTTATCTTCGAATCCAGTCGGAAGATGATTGTGCGCTTTTGCAAGAAGATGTATCCCGTATCTCAAACTGGTGCTCATGTAACTTTTTACTGGTCAATCCAGATAAAACAAAAGTGCTCTCTATGTGTAGAAAACGCGAAAGAATTTTACATCAATATTTTATCGGCAATTCCACTATTGAACGTGTGGAACAAGTTCGTGACCTTGGTGTTTATTTCGATAGTAATCTTACCTTTTCATATCATGTTACACAAATTGTTGCTTCTGCCTTTAGAACAATGGGGATGATATCACGTTTGACGCATGATTTTTCAAATATAATGTGCGTAGTTCGATTGTTTTGTTCCCTTGTACGAGTTAAACTTGAGTTTTGTAGTTCAGTGTGGAATTCGCTAACAATAACCGACGCTGCACGGATAGAAAGAGTTCAAAAGCGATTTATACGCCTTGTTTACGATCGATATTTTAATAGAAAATGTTATTTTGATTATGAATATCTTCTTAGAGAACTTTCACTACAGAACCTGTCAAAAAGAAGAATTGCTCGTGACATTATATTTTTATACAAAGTGGTTCACGGCCAAATAGACAGCAATCTTGCGTCGTCTTTAAACTTTCATGTACCGGCCCGTGTCGTTAGAAACTCAAGCGTGTTTTATACATCTATCCAATCGAGACCTTCCCCTTTGGCTAGAATGCAAATTTGTTTAAATGAATTTCCGACCCATGTAGACATATTTTTAAATTTTGCTACGTTCAAACGACTACTTGATATGCATATTTTTGGTTTCTGATTTTGTGAAATGTTTTAATTTCGAGAGCATTTGTCGTTTAAGATTGTGTACTGTTTCATGTGTTTTTCCCCTTTTTTAAACTTTTTATGTGCCACCACACTGTAACCAATAGGTTGTTCTGGGGCATGATACAAATAAAGGATTATTTTTATACTGATGATATCACTCAAGGCAAATCAAAACCTTTTTTTCTTGACCGCTTTTACACTGATTGAGTAAAGGTTTAGTGCAAGGCAAGAACACTATTTCTCGTCGTCGCATAATTCATTGGCCTCCCACAAAATCCGCGCAAGTAGACGGGAAGGAGCATTTGACACGACGCCATTGTTATTTTTCTGGTAATGTATCTCGTAGTTATATTACATAAAGTGGTCCATTTTAAGATTTAAATGGCAACAGAAAAAAAAAAGAGAAATTCTTTGCAGGCCCAGAGGCACGCTTCGGTTTCGAAACATCGAAACCGACGAACTTGTCTCAACCTGAAATTTGACGGAAACGCGAGACAAGAGCACCTCACAGGAAGTTCACTGACTCTTTGGTGAAGCTAGTAGTAAGCACCCGGATTTCGCACGTGGGAGTTTCCCTGTGAAAGTCTCTGATTAAACAGAGAGGCGAAGTGTCCCGTCTTGTAACATTTCCTCCTCCACACTTGAGTTTTGGACAGTATGTAGGGTTGCCATGCGTTAAGACAAAGCACATCTGCAGAAAGTGCCGGACGGCCTTTTGCTTGGGTGTTGTACCCGAAACTCCTGGAGTTTAATAGCTTGAATTCTTTCCACTTGAGAAGTGGATCCTGCTTCTTCAGTGAAGAGCTTGGCCTTCTTCATTGCCCACTCAATATCAGACGCAATAGCATGACCTGAATCAAGAGAAAGCCCGGATTCTATAGTGGTTGGTGATTTCGAACTTAGGGGTGAATTGTTTTCTAGGTGGGCTAATTGCAGATTATATTATCAAGGCATCATTCCAAATTGGCAGTTGGTTGTAAGGCCCCAGTGGAGCGACGAGTACCCTTGTGCTGTCTCACCGGACATCTGAACGCGGGAACTACAAACAAATCTTTCTGCCGTTTTGCGGATGGCACCCATGAAAAATTTCGCAACTTCTGCAGTGCTACATTGTAGGTTGTTAAAATGGGTGATGTAGGATTGCCCGATGCTGATGTTGCACTTGAGGTGCTTGTAAATGCATTCGATGTGAGTTCTGGCATGACAAGATGTTCGGGCAGTTTGCGGTAGGTATGTTGGCCCACAACACAAGAGAGCTGAGTAGGATGAAAGTTCTGCTGTCAGCCACCGTTGGATCTGACGGTAGCGATCATATTCGTTTCGAAAATGGCGTGCCACTCGCCTTAGAAAATTGGAGGCTTTCTTGGCGACCGTAGGAAAGGGCAACGGGGATCGACCCACAGACTGGTGATGGAAGCTTTGTCGACTGTGCTAATTGTTGTGTTTTGATACTAGAGACTATGCTGGGCTCAGCGAAAAACATATTTCTTTTCTCGCGCACTTTCATTTACTTCACTCTCTATGTCACTCTCCTCTACCTGCGGCGAGGAGCCGTTCGTAAACACAACGCACTTTTAAATTTACGTCATAGCCAGGGTGTTCAATTCAAAGATGTACAAAGTGTTGTCAAAATGTACCATAACAGTATATAGATTTCAGAAAACAATTGTGTTTGTGTGGTTCTCTCATGCAATTTAAGCTTTGAACAGTATAAAGGGCCCATGAAACGATTTTGAAATCGAATTTCATCCACCACACGTCGTAAAAGTGTGAAAAGAAAAAGAAAACACAAAAATGGGGAGCCAGAAAATTCTTGGCTATAGAACTTTTAAAATAAAACCGGACTCTTTTGGACCTTCTTCTTCCGAAAGCTCTCTGCTTTTTCACAGCGATGCATCCACAGAGCCGCAGCACTTCAACCAAATCCACGTCGCCTATTGGGTAAGAGCCTACCTCACCAGCACCGCGATCGCAAACAATAAATGGCGGCGAATGTTTCCTAGACGTTTTGTTATATAATATTCAGATCCACATTTTGTAGCATAATTAGAGATGTGACGAAAAATTGTCGAATTCGATAATGCTCAGAGCCAAGCGCCATCTATCGTGTGGTCACCGATTTAAGAGAAAGACCCTACTGCGCCTGCGCAGTCAATCCCCGAGCGTCATCTGCTCAACCCAGGCAATCCCCGCTAATTAGGAATCGCGGGGAGAGGTCCCCCTCGAGGAGGGTGCGGCGGAATGTTTTGTCCCTACTCTAACAATTTCTTCTCTTTTTTTTGTTGCTGTTGTAGTTTTGGAAAGGAAGGAATGTGGGAAAGTGAGGACATCCGCTTGGTTTTGAGCCGGGTCGAGACTGTACCGGTGGGTGGACGCGACGGGAAAGTTGGGAGCGACAGCGGGTGCGGCGGAAGGCGGAACGTGGGAAGTGCTCGGAGCGGGTCCGCAGGAACCCCAGGCGTGTGTGCTCGTGGATGAGTGTGGTGCCGAGGAGCATCGTACGGAGCATCCAAGCACACACAGACTTCCCCGCTTCGACCAGCGTCGCAGCGGGCCCGCGTCACCCACACCCGCAACTGCTCAATTGAGTTTCGCTCAGCTGCGATGTATTCATGCCTACCACGGCGATGAGGCGCCGATCCAGGAAATACGTCGGTGACACCAGCGCCACCAGCGCAGTAAAACCAATCGCCACACCCCGCAACTCGCCTTCGCTAACGCTGCCATTCTCCTACTGCCGAGAGAACTTCCGGTTCCTGTGCCAGACTATGTCACGACCGTCGAAACTACGCCGGAGCTTGTTTGTGGTCAGTTGGAGAGAAAGAAAAAGTCGATATTTCATTTATTTTTGTGAAGAGTTAATGAACCGAAACGAAAACGGATGCGTGTTCGGAATTTCGTGAACATTAAAGGTTTAAGGTATAAGCTATCTGGCAAAAGTAAAAAGGTCATTTCATGGTCCACATGAAGAAAAAAATGTAAGCGCCCATGTTCGAAGCAAGGTACGCCTCGAAGACACTTTAATAGCGAAGCGAGAACTGCATACGCAAAATCACACCATCTTCCCGAGGGGAACCACGGGGTGATGCGGAGCATCGCGGATCGTAATTAATTTATTCCCTTCTTGACTGATTTCTTTTGGCCGGCCGGATTTGGGCTGCGGCGGACGGGAGCGGCCGAGAAACGCTAGCAGACGACAGCCGCAGAGTTGCGGGGAAAGCCCACCCCACCGGAAAGCCCTGGCGTGGCGCTGCGACCCGCGCGCCCAAAACTATCCTCCTTTCACTCCTCTGGGGGAACGCGCGCGCCCTACCGCTGCTTATATTCACCTTGAAGGAGAGGAGATTAGACGAGGAGAGTTGCGCATGCGCGCGCGGTGTGAGTAGAAGCGAACGCACGCAAGTGCACGCAGCTGGTAGAGAGAGAGCGGAGAGAGTAACGCGCAGCTGTTGGACAGAGGGAAGGAGGAGAGTTGCGCATGCGTAGTGTGAGTGCGGGCGACGCCAACGCCGCGGGACATAGACCCGAGCAAGAGATGCTCCGCATCTAAAAGCTTCGAGTACGAAAAAAAAAAATATTGTTATCCGCTGTCCCGACAAGGCTATTTGCGTGCGTACGCGGTCCGAAAACCACGTATACAAACCGCAGACCCCAACCACGTTCTGGATTGACCCATGGCGGCAACGCAATTTTTTAGCGTACGCTAGCCTAAAACTCGCTATTAGATCGATTCAAGTTCAAGGTGGTCAGGGATCGGGAATTCAGAAAAAAATTGGCGCAATATTCTTGGGTTACGAGCTCTAAAAAGATATACATGTCGTACTCTGACGTGCCCTTTGATATGCGCAATGGGTTTAACTGGAAACATATTAGATGTCGCAGGGGCCTCAGAAAGCTTTACCTCGCTGTGAAAGTGGCAATATTCTCCCATTAGATAATTGCAAAAGAAGTATCCCCCCCTATTGAAAACGTATATCGTAGCCAATAAACGTATGAGAACATATAAGGTTATATAAGAAATCTTACACATTATATGTGTTCCTTGGAGAAATCATATACTAATTTTTATAGGATAATGACGTAGCAAAATCAAGGCAACCGCAAAATTATGGCGGTCAATTGCTGTGGCATAATTAAAGAATATCCAGGGCTGGTCAGGTGGATCTTAACGTAGAACCGTAAAAAATAACAATTCTAATTGAAGAACCACAGTATAAAGGGGGCGCTGCAGATTTGTATATAATTTTTTGTGGGTCCAACGAATTCTACTTATGAAAGCAATAGCCCATTATGTTTCTTTGTTGTGCGTCCCCACTTGTAAAGCAAGCACTTTTGGGTTCAGGTCATAATTCTTCGTTGCGGTCCCGAGTATTACAGCGAGGTGCTCGTGATGACCCTAGATTTTAACGCGAGAGCGTTAAGGAGCATGTGGAGCAGAAAAGCCGATGTCCGTGGTGTGACGGGAAAAATCCTCGATTGGTCAGATAGGGGTCATGACGTCACGGCGACATGACCTCGCGCGTTAATTTGAAACAACTCCCCCGACGCTCACGTGAGACGTGGCGTCACGCGTGCAATGAATGTGATTAAAAAACATGGTCTTTAAGGCCAACGCGATTGGAATCCACTCAGTTGGGAAACTTCCGTAGAGCCTTCTCTGAAAAAGTGGCACTCGAGAACCGAGCTAATGGCGATCAAAACGTCGCCATTTCATCCGCAGCGGCCACTCGAGGGACTACACACGTAGCACCGCATTCTGATAGCGTCCGCTGTGACTTCTACATTGGCTTTAATCGGCCACTTTGGCGCCAAAACATGCGCGATGGAAGAGGTTTTGGGGTGCTACTGAAGTTAGGATGCGGCGCGAGGTTGGGACACTCTACCTGAAATTACCGCTGAGACATGGCTGTACAAAAACAATATTAATTGTGCCGCAAAACCTTGCAAACTAAAGATTTTAGAAAAACGTTACGCGCCCGTCATTTTGTACAAAACTCAAATAAAGGTTGCTGAAGCAAAAAGAGTTTTTGTTTTTTTTTTGGTTTGGTTTGTTTTTACGAAAAACTTTCTTTCGGGATGCTCAAGGTGACCACAGTAAAGTGAAAAGATTAAAAGTGGGGCTCTTGTCGTATTGAGCTTGGTCTCGGGGAACGCGGTGAGTTTCCCAACTTGAGTATTCTAGTAACGTTGTGTAAGGCGAAATTAATATCACCGCGTGTGTCAATGATTTCAACTTCAAACTAATTAATTTTCCCTAGAGAAAAATTTGAATGACTTTAGGCGGGACTCGATCCCACGACCCGGTTGCGATTCAGACACGCTACTGACTAGGCCATGTCCGCCGGACTCACTGGCCACTGGCAGGAAGTGCATGAAGCGGGTTGGAAGAGGTAACGCGAACGGGACCCGATACGCGCTCTCGCGTTCCACTTGTAAAAGGCGAAGCTCCAGTGCCCGCCACAATTTTTACAGCCTTATTGTTGACAAGGGTGCCTCACACTACCTGCGACTAGCACGCTGTGGTGGCGCGGCTGTCTAAAGGCAGGCTGACTTTTAGTCTCGAACCTTTTTCTTTCTAATCTCACTGGTGGGAAAGGGGGAGCCGGGGGAGGGGGCGATGGGGAGCGGTATACTTACTAGGGGGCAGCCCGCCGCAGATAATAATCCAGGGGCGGCCCTCGAAGAGCCCCCCTCCCCCCCACTGGAATATACCACAGCTCAGTGATAATGAAATATATTTATTCAGCTCTTCATAATTCATTTCATCTGTATCAGAATAAAGAGCCGACCATGGTTTTAGGCTATAACCCCCCCCCCCCCCCCCCAGTCACACACGAATATATATATATATATATATATATATATATATATATATATATATATATATATATATATAAAAATATTTTTTTTTTGGCAAAAATGGTATATTTGTTTCGTTAAAATTTCGGTTACCATCGAAATACTCTTCGCCTGATGCAAAACACTTGTCCAGACGTTTTGTTCCAATGCTCCGAACAGTCTTTAAACTCGCCAACTTTAAAAATGTTAGTGCTTCTCCATGCTTTTTTCTTCACATTTTCCACATGGGCACGCTGTTTCCCTTCCGGAACCTCTTTCATCTGTGGAAACAAATATCGCAATCACCCTGCAAATATGTTGCTGCGGGAAAATTTCTTGGTTTGGCGCTAGTGGTGCTAAACCACTAACGCTAAACCAAGTGTTTAGTGGGGAGTTATAGTTAGAGTTAGGGTTAGTTATAGTTAGTCAAAGATATTTAATTAGAGTGAGTTAGGAATTAGACTTAGTTAGGGTTAGTTAAAGTTAATGTTAGTTAGAGTTAGTGTTAGTTGATGCTGGTGGAGTTAGTGGTGCTAGCTCCCCTTCTGGCGGTTACAGTTTTTGGGGGCTTCACTTAATGTTTTTAAATATAACTGGCCTAAAAATGGTTTACTATAAAAGAGTAACACTGGGCGAGGTCGTGTGAGCAGGGAAGGTGGGGTAGGCGGTAATGCCGGTCTTGTTAAAAGAAACTGATAAACACTCAGCGTGGGGTTGGCAGGCGCGATGTCATGGTAGATGAGCCAATTTGCTGTTTTACACAACTCAGGACGTTTCTTTCGCAAATCGTACCACAACATTCCCGAATCTTCAAGAAAATAACCTTGGTTGGCCGTTTGACCCAGAGGAACGAATTACTAGTGCAGAATCCCTTTCATATCAAAGAAATTGACGATCACTGTTTTCATGGTGGACTTTACTTGCCGCGCATTCTTGGGTCGTGCGAAAGTGCTAGCTTTTCAATTGGCTAAATAGATGCCATTGCACCAAGTGATTTCACAAAATGTAAGGGCGCAAACGAGCTGGTGTACATTGCACATGGTTTAAAAACCCAAGACTGCGGTAAACGACACAACACTAAAAAGTTTTTGGTGTTGTGTCGTTTATCCCGCAGCTCGGTGTTTTTTCAACCATGATTTCACAAGGCGCCCGTCTCCCTGGCTTCAGCGCCCGGCGGAGCGATTCGGGAGAGCGAAGTAGCCTCGCCCCTTCTTGCCCTTTTGACCAATATATCGCGCTTCTGCGAACTCAGCGGTGCTTGCAGAAAACCTTCTTGCCGATGGGCAATAAAAGACAGCGCACCGGGGTGCTATCTCATTTTCTTTTTTTGATGTACTTTATCCCTCTGTGCGGGGGTCTTCTCTCCCCCTGGACGTCAGCGTAGGGCTCATGAAAGTGCAATGTGTCGCGCAGGTGCTGTTTTGATGGCGGCGCCACGCGGATACAGGTGTCCGTCCATGCGTCGTACCTAGTTTTTGTGAACCGCGTCGCACGGGAAATTTTTCCGTTGCCGTAGTTAGCCCATGCGTTATGGATAGGAATAGCTTGCCTTGCGTTTGATGAGGTTCAATAAATAAAAGCACTTCTCAGGTGATCCATGCATCGTGTTTTTAAGCTATGGTTTCAGTACGTAGTCGATAAGGATAGATAACTGCGCAAGTTGGTAAGAGTTCATGTTGAAAAACAGCGCGACTGGGACGAAGACAAAACGACTAAACGACCACAAAACAACGCTACTATCAAATGGTTTGTTAATAGAACATATGAAAAAATCCGATGAAAGGAAAAACATGGAGTCAAACGTTCGTGCGCTTGCTGGCGCCTCGTGAAATATGTCACCTGCTTTTTTCTTCTGATTTTAAAGCTCGTTTTCTTCTTTCTTTCCTAAGGAGCTCTTCGTTACCTTAAATCCAGAAAGTTCAGCTCGCTGGAGATAAGAGTCACCGAATGCTACTCACACACCAACTGTTGTTCTTCGTGATGTTGTACGCTTCAACCATCTCTCGAGATGTTTGGGCCTGTTGTTGATATAATATGAGGGTGTCTTATAAGCGTGTCTCGCACCCACAATCTGGCAATGCACCGCTATATCATATGTGAATACGCGGTGCCTTTCAAGGAGCTGGAGTGCTCTCTGAGGCGGATATTTACAAAAACACCTCGAATTTCGTTTTAATCGCTGACACTTTATGTATCCCCAATACCAAAGTAGTCACTGATTATTTTAGGGAGAGAGATCCAGAGGAGTGCACACCATTCAGCATTGATGTAGAAGGTTTTTACTACTCTTTGCCTCATGATGTCCTTAGTGGTAAGCGTTCAAGAGTGCATCTTGGAGTTTCACGACGAAACTGAGTACAGAACGCAATGCGGAATCGCAGTTAAAGATTTCATTGAACTATTGTCGGCTTATTTAAAATCTACTTTTACAGGGTGGAAGGAAAAAGTGCTCGCTCAAAAGTCAGGCATTTCTATAGGATTGAGAGTAGCGCCTGTACTAAGCGATATTTTCCTCCGGAAGATGGGTAGAGATATAGTTTAAAATAAGAAAATCACACCATTAAGATATTTAGGTATGTTGATGTTTCTTGGGTCTCTGCTAAAGACTCCGATTTCAAAAAACACTAGATTAAGTACTGAACGTATTCCATGAGCTTGGTCAAGGCCCTAGGTTCACTTATGAGACCCAAAAAAAGAGAGTCAAATTCAGTTTTTAGATATCCTTGTTGAATCTAAAAAAGAACACCATTACTGGTTGTACCATCGTAGAACATCAAAGAGTTTGCTAAACTACCAGTCAGCAGATTCGAAACTCGTAAACGAGGCATAATGTATTCTTGTTGAAATCCACTTTAACAAAATCATGTGTTCACACAAATGGCGTTAGCTTCCCCTTCCCAGATTCAAAGTATTAGGGATTCAGGATACCCAGACTGTATTATTTCATCAGAATGCGATAGTTTAATAAAAATCGTCAATATTAGTTCTAATTTCATGTTTGAACAAGTAATTAGAAAATAAAATAAAAAAAGTTTCAGTTATTCCTTATCTTGACCGCATTTCACACGGACATAAAAAAGTCGCGTCCAGATTCGAGGTGAATGTTCTCTCAGCCAAAAACTAACTAAGTAGATTATGTTCGCTGTACGTGTACGCAGGAACGGAACCACAAAATCAGAATATAACATATGTAAGGTAAAGCATGGAAAAAAAGTTCGTATCGTGAGTAGAGGGCGTGGTTTACCGCATTCCCTTCTCTTGCGGGCGCTCTTACATCTGGCAGACTGGCCGGTGCTTAAAGGAGCTGTGCAACAGTTTAAGTGCTTTGCTTAACTAATCTGGGATTTGGTGTCTCGACCTTTCTGAAGTACGGAACAAAAAACCGCTTTTGTCTGCATGCCCTCGTTTTTATTTTAAAAATGGACAAAGATTGAGGGTTTCCGGCGCCTCTCAACTCCTTCACTAACTTCCGAGTCACGTGCGCTGTGACGTCAATGGGGAAGGCGCGGCGTTCCGGTGAAGCTCTCTCTTTAGAGCCATCAGTGAGCAGCGAGAACTCATCCGCTCCCGACCGCGTGACCACGTGCTATTGGGCACAGCGCCAACAATATTGTGAAAGGAGGAAAGCCTCATCCGGGTCCGCCATACCCGTCCGGCCCTGTCCCCCTCCCCTCCGGCTTCTGGCGGCTTGTTCCGCTGCTGACGGTTTGTGGACCTAGGATAGATGGCGCCACTAAAACTCCGTAAAATAAAAGTTTTGTCGATGATACCAGGTTTTTGACGCATTTATATTTATGTTGGAACGACAAGATTTATAGAAAAGTTACCTTTTACCGAGCAGGTATTCGCACAACTTGCTATCTTTCTACAAGGTTCCCCATTGACGTCATGCCACGTGTTTCTCATGGTCGCCGCTCGCGGCTGCAGGTCAAGAAATATTATAATTTTTGCCTCCGCGATTACGTTGGCGGAATCGCAACATTTCGAGGAAGGAGGTGTGTTTCTCTCCTTTGTGACAAGGTGAAAGTATCAAAAGTAGAAAACGCCAATTCTTTCAACGTTAAAATCGTTGCACAGCTCCTTTAAACATCCGCCTCAGAGAGCATCACAGCTTCTTGAAAGGCACCGCGTATTCACATCTAGCGGTACATTGCCGAGATTTCGGGTGCGAACCACGCTTATAAGACACCATTATATTATATCAACATCACGACCAAACATGTCGAGAGATGGTTGAAGCATGCAACATCACAAAGAACAACAGTTCGTGTGTGAGCCAACCTTCGGTGACTCTGACCCCCAGCGAGGTGAACTTTCTTGATTTAGCATAACATGAGCTCCTGAGGAAAGAAAGAGAACAAGTTGTGCAATCAGATAAAAAAAGAATGTGACATATTCCACGAGGTGCCCGGCAAGTGCGCGAACATTTGACTCCCTATTTTTCATTTCATTGTCTTTCTTCCTTGTGTTCTATTAACAAACCAGTTGATAGTAGCGCTTGTATTTACTTCGTCTTTTTGTCCTCGTCCCGGTCGCGCTGTTTTTCAATATGGGTACGTAGTCAACAGACGGGCCTGTTCGGTCTGCTTAGTCACGGGACCACGTGCCGGCAAGTATGCGTAGACTTTCACGCAGTGTTTCGTTGCGGGGTCGTAACCGTTCCTCCCAAAGCTTATCTCCGGTTATGCCTTCGGAAAAAAACAAACAAGGTAATCCTCCAACAGCTCTTTTAAAGCGCCGCAAGCAGCCAGGCAATAGCCTTCTTGTTCCGGTGTGAACAAGCGAGCACTAATTTTGCTGCAACTCGTTTCATGTGCCCATTCTCTGGCAAAATTCGCTGAGAGGAATTCCCACGACCCTCCAGTCAACTCGAAGTTCATGGATCGTACGATGGCAGTAATCGTAAATGGCATGACGAATTCTTTTCACGATCTCTTGAGTTCGGCTGGTCGAAGGACACCGGGAACGAGGTCCATGGTCAATCGGCATTTCGTCTCTCTTAAAATAAAATAACCATTCGTAAACTTGTGTTTTACTCGGACCAGCTTTCTTGTGAGCCGTGTGTAGCATAACTACCGTCTCCGCCGCTTTTTTTTTAAACAAGAAGCAAAATTTCACTGCCGCACGTTGTTCGTAATAAACCACTACGGATTAGGCAAACGGGTTGAAAGAGTCTCCCAAAACAATCCAATGAATCTGAATGGAGCGTCTCACTGGAACGCTGCCTATTACTATGATGCTGATGGATCCCTAGAAAGATCACCCAGCGGGACAAGCGTTTACTGCGCGGGCCCGCCTGTAAGAATCCATTTCCTATTACTTTGGGTAAACCATAGTACGCGAATTTGAGATCATGAAATGAAGTTTGACCTCTATACAGAGATTGACTAATATCTACGTCAGGATTATTTTTTTTTTATGTCGACTATCCAAGCTGCAGCCTACGTTTGATGAGTTTACAAATTCGTAGATCAGAAAACGTTAAAAGAGATGGATCTGAAGAAATTATAAAAACTCAAATTGTAGACCACTTCACAAAAGTCCATTGCAACATAGGGCATACGAAAGAATCTCCCTGTTAAATGTCAAATGCGTGAGTGCATTTTAAGCTGAATGCGCCGACGTGGATCCTCCCATTAAGTGGAAAAAATATATGCGTTCGTAGTGAGTTGCCTAATGACAACTGAAGATTTCACCTCACATCAAGAATCGTAAAAACATCAAAACTTTAATTTCAACGCATATATATGTTTTACAAAAGTTGCCTTCTAGGAAAAAATGCAAAAAAAAAAATGGTTTCAGCGAATTGTGTGTTTCAGGATTATGGACCGTTGAAGCAGCCGGAGCGGAATTGAGTGTTTTCGCGACTGTCACAGCTCTTTGTTTGGGGCACTCTTCTGCCGCAAATTTTTTGCTATAAATCATTCGAAGGTTTGACAAACACTACGTAGATACTAGATACTACAAAAAAAATGCTTTGTTTTTTTTTGTTTTTATTTACAGGTAAGTTGTTTTAGAATTATAAAAAAATCTAGATATTTTTTAGAATTTTATTTAAAGGGCGTTTTCAGATAAGGTCGAACAACCATGCATGTCCGGCAACCATTTTTCATTTTCAATAAAAAAATATTTTGCTGCCCTCGTGCCCACACAAAAACAAAAATAATCCTTGTTTCTGAAAGAAAAAAATGTATTTACGAAAACAATTAGAAGCATCCTCGCAGTCACGTGCAGTGGCGTACCAACTTGTTTTTGAGTGGGGGGCAAACCACACCCGACCTCCCCCCCCCCCGGGTCGCATATTTTTGCTAGTGATGGACCGAACTTTTGCCGATTCGAAAATTTGCCGCAACTTTTGCCGGACTTTCCTAAAGATTCGGCAATCATTCAGCAAAAATACACTGTTACCAGTCTTAACATTATTATTTAGATTTTTGTGACGAAAAAAATTTTTTTTTCTTGACTTAAATGCAAAATGTAGTGCCTATTGATACACTTACGACTAAATAAGGTGATATTCTACAAGATAATTGTATCGATGTCGTTTTTTTGTGTTTACTGGCAATTTTAGTGTTTGCTTGCAGGAAGTGGCGTGACAACGAGGTTGGGTAGCAGCCGGCGCAGTCACGAATCACGCTACGAGAGTTTTGATTTTGAGGCTTCATCAGCGCACGCCTGCAAGTGTGTATACATTGTTCAAATAAAGGCAATCACTGCGCTCTTACTTTCTCTGCAAGTCACCGTTTCGTGCGCGAAAACGAATGCAGCAGTTGCTGAGCCTTCACCAGAAGAGATAACAATATTGTAAATATGCATGTTTTTCGATTTGAGTCACTTGGCGTCAGCTTTGCATGAAAGTGTGCGTTCCATATTCGCAACGTGCCGTTTTTAACCTTTGAAATTCCGGTTTCTGGTGTTAGGACACACACGGACGTTTAGGAAGATGAGGAGAGTTAGGAATGTCGGATGTGCAACGTCGAGCATGATAGTTCTGTGTTTAGTTTTATGCAGATACATGAAAATCGCGAAATAACGCGAACTAAGAAGCAATATTATTCTGTTTTGGCACAAACTACTTGTGAGCCGAAAACAGGATTGTTATAATAATAATAATAATTTTATCTGCACATACTGGAAGGGGCCCATGTGGAGGTGTGCGGGGCTAGGCAGATAGGTGAAAACCCTTACGCAGAGCGCCTGCCAGCCAGACTTGTACGTAGTTCAACTACTTTACTCAAGTTACTGTAGTTTAACTGCTTTTCTGGATAGTTTAGTAACTTTCTAATACATTTCTATTTTGGTAATTAGTAGTTTACGTTAACTACTTCTCCGAGTGACCTCTACTCAAATTACAAATTACTTTCGAATTTTAGTGGTTGTTTTGCCTATCAACAGAAATAAGATGTTGGAAGATGAGCTGATATTTGCAGAGGGGGAAGCATGTGGCGTAGAAAAAGGGGGGGGGAGCAAGAAAGTGATTTGGACAGTCAGAAACCCCCCAAACTTTTAACGAGCCCCCCACTGCAATAACACTGCTACGAGGCGCGGGGAGCGGACAGACACGTCGCAAATGAGGTCGAGTAACTGTGGGATTAGCGCCGAAGACTGGCGTTTTTTGTGTCCCGAAGCTCAAGGAGAGTTGAGGCATTTGAAGAACGGGCTTGTCCCCGCTTCTCACCCTACGTAGGAACTCTTGCCCACTACAGGAGGTATACACACTACATCCCCACTCAAAGGAGGTAACAAAGAGCAGCACCCGCTCTTAAGTTAATCTGGTGCTCCTGTATAGCTTGTGCTGTCTTTCGAGACGTCATCTGGTCATTTCTCTGAGTGAAGAAATGGCGGCTATAAGACCGATACAAATAAGTGCCTTGTAAGTTGATTGTGTTAAATGGTTCGTCAGCGAGAATAAAACAATTACTCTATAACGTATTAATTGCCGCCATTTCAAAAAAAAAAATCTGATGCACCTCCGTTTTTGCCGCCCCTTTCGAAACAAAACTGACGCACCTCCGATTTCCCCTAAAACAATGCATACCAACCAATTAAAAAACAAAACAAAAAAACGTTGTATAGGGATTGAAAGGGCATTCTGAAAGAGTGTTTTAAAAAGTATTTCTACTTTACTTTGGAAGTGCACTGTATTTATAGTACTTTACTTCAAGTACATCGCACCCGGTGTACTTACTACTTTACTTGAAGTACTTTACTTAAAGTACATAACCTCTCATTTACTTTGTACTTCACAGTAGTTTTTAGACGTACTTTACGCAACACTGTAACCAATCAAACACTGTCTGCAAAATCAAGCTCAGGCAGTGCTAAACCTCAAAAGTAGAAATGATACATCCGCAGTACATCCTTGACCAAAAGAAGTAGACAACAACTAGGCATGCAGAAGCAGAACCAGCTATTAAAGCATTTTTGTGAAAACGCAGCCGCTTTATATTCGGCTAGCAGAATTTCGCTAATGCATCAAAACGTATGTAAGTACTTCCTTGTTAGCATAGAAAAAATAAAAGTAACTTAAAAAATAATTCGCTACTTTTTACGGTAATTAGTAATTTACTCAATTACTTTCCACTTGAGTAATTTCTACTCTACTCAAATTACTTTTGAGGCTAATACTCAGTAACTTAACTTAATTACTTTTTTTGAGTAGCTTGCACATGTCTGCTGCCAGCCGGCCACCATATATGAGAAAACAAAACAGACAAATAAATGTAGAGAATATACACACTACAGAAAGTGCGTAAAAGGAAAGAAAAGAAGGGAGAAAACATGTATCACATTATGACGAGGATGCCAGCTGCATTCCATAGATTCTGGAAAGCTCTCGTGACTCGGCCCCGTTTGACGGCAGTGGGCTGCGCACACTAAGCGTAATTGTCAGTTGTCAGTCAATGTTTCAACTACATCGTTGCATCAATGGAAAGGTCAAATGAAAATCACGTTATCCAGAATGCACCGCATCATTTGTCACTTGCGCAGTGGACTGCGTAAATTATTGGTCGATCTTCTGTTCTTGAGGCAGATAATATTGAAGAGAACCA
This sequence comes from Ixodes ricinus, assembly GCA_037355805.1. Lineage (NCBI taxonomy): Eukaryota > Metazoa > Arthropoda > Arachnida > Ixodida > Ixodidae > Ixodes > Ixodes ricinus. The sequence goes on from JAZHYW010000920.1 coordinate 40,373, forward strand.
CACTCGCAAAAGCTCACAAACGCACAGTTACCGTGATCTCCTACTCCACACCTCGCCATAACCACTGGATGTACTAAACTATGCGATGATAACCGCGCGACTGCGCGGCGTCCATTTGCGATTCATGGCCCCGTCGCGTTCGTGCGCGTGCGCGGACATTTGCCAAATTTTTGCCGAATCTTTGCCGAACTTTCCTTTAAAATTTCGGCATGTGCGGAACTTTGCCGAATCTGAAGTTCGGCAGATTCGGTCCATCACTAACTTTTACGGCGTGTGTGTGTGTGTAGGCGTTATAAAAGAGGGGCCGGGGGGGGAGGGGAGGATAGGGCCAATTGTGCATGCGCACCGGGCGCTTTGGTCACTGGCTCCTTTTACGGCGCAGGCGATAGACCCCCTAGCAAAGACGCCTACGCTGGATTGGCTGCTCGGCAACGCGCGGAAACTTAAATTTTGGATTCGGACGGCGCGAGTATCACTCGAAGCCCGCGCCTGCGTTCACGCCGCTTCGCGGCGAAAGTGTGCGGCTGCTAATTACGAAACTATTAACCCACTTGCCCCCCCCCTCCCCCCCCCCCCGTACACGCTGCTTTGCGGCGTCCAGACGGCAACCCAAGTTCCGCTGTCCCCCAGACACCTCCGTAAATAGAGTCACATACGATTTAGTTCAGCGATGTTTCGTCAAAAACATTCGTTTTTTTTTTCAGTGTTAATCGTAAAAAAAGAAATGCCGTAAATATCGCCAAATGCCTCGACAAAACAAAATGCTCGAGGAAAAAACATAAAAGAAGTAAGCCCACACCATGGATAGAACCCGGGTCTGATACGTATGAGGGTGACATCTTACCACTAAGTTACGCTACCGCTTCGGAAACTCGCATTGTAACCGCTGCCTATGTTGACGGCGGCAGCTCCTATCTCCACGAACCAGCCAATCCGGCGTGAGCGCCATATGCTAGGGTTTGTGTCGCCTGCGCGTTAAAAATAGGCCCCCGCGGGTTGGGGGCGGTGCCCTTGGTATTCCTTGGGCGCCGCCGGCCAGTGTTTGCCCTGCCCAGTGGCGGCTGTTTCAGGGGGGGGCAAAACACATGCCTTGCCCCCCACTCTGAGAACTGGGGGGCAAGTGCCCCCTTGCCCCCCCGGTTGGTACGCCCATGTGGTCACGTGCGCGTTTTGCGAATCGCGCGATGTGTGCAATTTAGCGGCTTTCGCCAAAAGACTGTTTTGGCTACTAGTCTAGAAATATTTACTGACAAATTAGGCATAGGAAGGATTATTAAGGCAAGTCTATTATTCTACCGAGTATTAGGGCCGTTACTTTGAGAAACGAAATAGCAAATTACATGTCGCATTGCGCAAGTAACCTCTGCATTAAGTATTTGTTTTCTCTGTTCCTATAAAAGCTAGATTGTTCAAGATTTGCCAGTGCATTGCCCTGTAACACATGGTTCATTTTTGCACAAAATATTGTTGTCCTGGGTTAGCTGGAGAAATTTACAAAAATTGCTCTACACGGGCATTTTATAAATTCCAGCATTAGTTTGGAAATTATTTACAAAAAATGGCCAACTTTAATATTCCTTAAACTTTACAAAATTAACGTCCATAACATCTACTAACAGAATCTGTAAAAACATAGTGCAATATGTGTGTGTCTTTGAAGTTATAAAGCAAAACATGTAGCCGAATTGACGCTAACGCGGTTGCTATAAATGCGGCATGCCCATTCTTGATAATTATATTATTTTTAAAAAAGCGGAAAAGTGCTGGCTGGCTGGTCAGAAAAAAACGGACAGTACAGAGGTGGACGGTAGTTTTAAGAAATAATTCCTAATACATTTTTGTACAACCGGCCCAAAAATGCCCATGGGCCGGAGCGATCGAGAGACGCCACCCTGTAACAACCTTCGCGGTACCTGTTTTCACTGCCGGCGTGTAACGTCTCCGTGTACGCGACGTAAAGGAATCAACCGGAGGAACTACGCAAACAGATCAGCCTACAACCTTGGCGGTAACATGGTATAGAAGGTAGGGTGCGGCAAAACCCGCGGCGCCTGTGAGCGCCACCAGATCCGCCGCCACAGAAAGCCGCACAATGCAAAAAAAGACATATATATATATAAAGTATATAATGCAAAAATAAAAGGGAATTCCGATTGACCTGAGATCGTCATTTAAACTTTAATTTATATGACAGCGGTATGAAGAATCGAGAAATCCAATTTCTCGAGACTCGATTCTGTAACTGTATTCTTGTTTTCAAAGGCCGGTGAGGGGTACAACATCCATGAGCACCACGCAAAGAGACGACTCCGCTCACACACCTCTGTTTATTGCGCCGGGAGTCTGCGGCCTAGGTCAACACGCCAGCTAAAAAGGGCACCGCTATCCGGTTGTCCTGCCTGAGGAAATCCAGTCGTACCACTTAAAAAAAGAGTCAAGTCTCCATATTCACCTGCGTGGTCACGACGAGAAAAGGAACCCGCAGCTGTGCCATCATAAGTGACTACATGTGCCACGACTGCGTCCACGCATGCTACGATGTTAGCAAAGTGCACGAGTGGCTTGAGGACAAGATGACAGTGTGTGCTCCTGTAACCTACGTCAGTGATGGTGCAGCAAGCCACTTTACGAACAAATATAAACTACACGAGCTGCAGAGAAACAAGTACACGTCAGCGGCGTCAATATTTTCCGCAACCGGACATGGCCAGAGTGCCTGCGATAGAATCGGGGGTCTTGTCAAGCACCAGGCAACGTTGTACAAGTTCCGAGGGCCCCACCACGTCGGTGATTAAGTCGGCGTCACATATGGTTGCCGTACTAAACACTAAACTGCCGAACCTAAAACCAATCCACCGCCCGAAAGCTGACGTAAAAGCCGTTCAGGGACATGAAAGCGAAGAAGTGGGACTCTGTTTACGTTGTGCGTGGATTCGGCCTCTCCCTTGTGGCAGTGTACGCGGTCCCCGATACTTCGAAACCACAGCTGTTTGTAGCAAGAACAGAACACGCAGAAAATATATATATTCGAATGTAAAGTATCCATTGCCTGCGATTAGCAGATCGAGGTCGCGAGCTTGCGGTGCCACTGAGAAGAAACGAACAGTGATCGCAACAGGCAAAACGGGAAAACACTGTTCCTCCTCGGAGTGCCAGGAGAGCGCCGCCACCAGCTCAGGTCAGCCTCCGGCAGAAAGGATGTACGCCATAAGCGCTGAATGTGCCCACAGGATCTTGACTCATTTAACTCGTTTCGATTGTACCACGTTAAGCATATTTTCTCTTTCCTGTCACTATTCAAGCCTGGTCGTCACAGCAGCCCAGCCTCCTACGATGGGTAGGCTCCAAACTCTCATTCATCCGAGAAATCTGCATCTAAATTGTTGGCTTGTGCTTCAAACTCATCTGTAATCTTGAGTATGAATTCTTATTTTTCACGAACTCCTTTCACAGTGCTTTCTGTTCGCTAGACTTCCTACATTTTTCGACCCCTTACTTCCCTTTGTTTGCAATCGGTAACGTCCCATCTTTCTCTACTCCCGTTACGGCAATTCCGTATGCTTAGCGCCTCTGTAAATTTAGAAATATTGCAAAACGTTTTTGAAGGGCCCCATATAGGACAGATTATGAAAAGTAAGCAATAAAAATTAAGATGGTCTTATATTTTAATATGATTTTACAATAATTGCAAAATTCAACAACCTGTCTAGCATCTGAGTGTATTTTTTAGAAAGGTTGTTTTAAATTTCATTCAACCACAACTTCTCTGCGAATATTGACCACACGTGTCCAAATTATGTTAAAGCGTTTGCTTTCCATTCTTTTAAGATCTGGATCCATAAAGTTCTGAAACTGCTTTGTAATCGATAATATAAGTTTACCTCCTTTTATTTTAGGTATGCAGTCTTTTGCGCAAAAAAATATTAGACCTAAGGCCACAACAGTTTTCTTTTTTATAAATATCCAAAGGGACGCTTTCACGCAAGTTGCAAAAAACGTGCGTGTATACCGACAGCGACTTTATGATTTTTGTTCCTCGAGAGAAATTTTTATTATCCGCAAAGAAGGTTCGGATACGTTTCTGCGGTTGCACAAGTAGAATATATACTTTGGTAAAAAATAAAAAAAGAATGTTTGACCGCACATGGACGTTCATTCATAATCTGAAAACTCCCAACACAGACAATCTTAATCAATCGCAATTGTTTCTTGCAATGTCCTTGTTTTTTGCGGCTGTGGGGCAAATCCGCGGCGGCGGATCAATTGTGACCAGAGAGGCGCCACAGGTTTTGTCGCGCCCTACCTCCTGCTTCATGTTACCGCCAAGGCTCTAGGCCAGATCTGCCTGCATAGTCACTCAGGTTGCTTCCTTTGCGTCGCGTACACGGAGAAGCTAAGCGCCGACTGCTGAAACAGGCACCGCGAAGCGAACGACAGGTGTGGCGCCTCCTCGATCGCTGCGACCCTTGGGCATTTTTTGTGGTCGGTTGTACAAAAATGTATTTGGCATTTTCCCTTCAAAACTACCGTCAACCCGTGCGCTGTCAGCTTGTGTTTTCCAACCACCCCGTAGCATTTTTAAGCTTTGTCAAAATGACCAAATTGTCAAGAATGCGGATGTGGACAAGAACGCGGGTTCATGGCAACCACGTTAGCGTCAATTTGGCCAGATTTTTGCTTTATAACATCAAACGTAGCCACACAAATATTGCACTATGTTTTTGCAGATTTTGTTAGGTCCATAATATAAACGTTAATTTTGAAATTTTAAAAAATATTGAAGATAAACGTTTCCTTAAAATAATCTTCTAAAATAATGCATATTTAGTCAAAATGTCTCCTATTTGGAGCAACGCTTGTAAGTTTTTCTCGCTACCAGGACAAACAATATTTTACGCAAAGATGAACCTCAATACAGGGAAACATACTGGCCAAAATCTTTGAAGGCCTTATCGATCAAGGTATGTAAAAAGAAAAATTTCCAGAGTGTTATTGCGCAATGTGTGCCGCATTTGCGATGTTTTTTTCACGAAATAACGACATTTGTCCTCGGTGATTAATACTGTTCCGTCAATCCTTCCTATGCCTAATTCGTCGGTAACCATTTCTAAACACGTAGCCACAACTGTTTTTTTTTGGAGGGGACGCTGCGCGAAATGCCAACATCGCGCGATACGCAAAATGCGCACGTGACTGAGAGGGTGCTAACAAATATTTTTCGCAGACAATTTTTTTTTCAAAACAAGGAGGGTTTTATTTTCGGGCACGGAGCCAGCAAAATATTTTTTCCATCAAAATTAAAAATGTTGCCGGACATGGTGTTTCGGTCTTATCTTTAAACGGCCTAACGATAAATACTTTTAGAATAATAAAACGTTTTCTTCTTCAAAACGAAAAACAATATTTCCGAGGACGACAACAAAAAATGGAAGACAAATAGAAATCTCTGTATTGCGAAATTAGAGCGCAGCTCTTGAGGAGGAGGAGGGGAAGGTACGGAGGGTAGGGTATGTCCCTCCTACTTCTCCATACCTTTTCCTTCTTCCCTCCACCTATCCTCTCCCCCCTCCTCCAATTCAGTTTACCCGCTAATTCTAGGGGGGAAAATGACGTCACATGACTGCAATGTCACGTCCTCCATGAGCAAATTCAGTTTCTCCACTAAATTTAACGGGACAATTTACGTCACGTGAACACGGCAACAAAACAATTTAGCGGGGAATTGAATTGCGCTGAGGTTACGTGACGTCAATTTTCCCGGTAAATTGAGCACTGTTACGCCGACGCCGACGCCGAAAAACACGGGAAACAAGCGCCTAAGAGCGGCATTCCAAGATCTAACCACGTCACAGGAAGACATATACACGGGCATAAATCTTTGCAAATAAACAAACAGAGGCTTTAATTAATCGATTTATCAAATTTCAGGCTTGCATTCAAAGCTGATATTTGATTCAACGTGATCTGTAGGCGTTACACTCATAAGTTTGGTGTCCATGTAACGCCCATTCAAGTTTTTTTTCACCTTGAATCAAGACGGGATTAATGTCAACAAAAAATATTGCCCCTCAAAATTTACGCTTCTCAAAGCGCTTAATAACGTCCAGTTTACACTTCGGCCCTTCAATGAATATATAAAAATTAAAGACGTTTACAAACCTTTATTGCGAAATTAGAGCGTAGCTCTTAGGAGGAAGAGGAGGGTACGGAGGGGAGGTATGCCCCTCGTCCTCCATCGTACCCTCCCCTCCTCTTCTCCTTCTTTTCTACTCCACCTCTGCCCTCCTCCTCCTCTACACTCTTCATCCCCGCCTTCCCCCCTCCCCTCCTCCACCCTCCTCGTCGTCCCCCCTCATCCCCTAATTCCTTCATAGGTGACAGGACACGAAGTAACGTGACATCATTTTCCTCACCAAATTTAGCGAGGAAACTGAATTGGTGTTGAGGCCATGTGGCATCAATTTTCCAGCTAAATTTAGCAGAAAAACTGCGGGAGGAGGGAAGGTTGTGATGGAGGAAGAGAGGAGGGGAGGAGCAGGAGGTCGTGAGGGGAAGGGGTTGGGGGAGGGGAGAGAGGAGAGGAAAGAGGAGGAGGGGAGGAGGGGGACGCAGGAGGGGAGGTCTCCTTAACCTCCCCTCCTCCTTCACCTCCTCCCCTCCTGCACCCCTCCTCTTATCCTACCCTCCTTTCCTCCGCTCCTCCTCTCATCCTCTGCTCCTCACTTCTTCCTCCTCCCGTCCTTCTCCTCCTCTTCCCTCCTCCTTTTTCTCTCTCCTCCTAGTCCTCTCCTCATTCTCCTCCCCTCCCTCCTCCTCCTTGTTTAGACCCCACCCCCTCCTCCTCCATATCCTCCCTCCTAACCCGTACCCTACCATACTCGTTTGCACCGCTCCCCTCCTTCTCCTCATATCCTACCCTCGTCCCAGATTTTCCTCAAATATAGCTGGAAAATTGATGTCACGTGACGTCAATGTTTCCAACTAAAATGTTGCAGAGAAACTGAATTTTTCTCTAGGTGACGTGACACCAAGTCATGGGACGTTGCTTTTCCGCTAAATTTAGCGGAGCTGAATTGAAGTTGTTACAGTCACGCGGCATCAATTTTCAGCTAAATTTAGAGGGGGAACTGCGTGGAGGAGAAGAAGGGAAGGGTAACGCGGGAGGAGGACAGGATCTGGAGAGGAGGAGGAGAGGAGGTGGAAAGTGAGGGCTGGAGGAGGGGGAGGCATACCTCCCTCCGTACCCCCTTCCTCCTGAAGAGTTGCGCTCTAATTTCGCATTAAAGCGATTTGTAAACGTCTTTCATTTTACTTTTTTGGTGCTAAGAGCGTTTTTTAATTTAGTGATTGCTATGTTTGTACAGCATTCATACCCGACTTGTGCCCGTTACTTGAAAAATGTAATGGATTACAATTACAAATTACCGAGCCTCAGATGTAATGGAATAACATTACAAATTACTTTCGCTGAAAAACAACGGTTACTTTACTGTTACGTTAGAAATTACTTTCACGTTACTTTTTCCGTAAATATATGAAGAAAACAATAGAAGCAACTTTGATGTTCTCAAAAATTGTTTCTGCATACTTTCCTTTCTTATGTGTACGCATTATGGTGGTCCTTGTAAAAAATAAAATATTGCGTACAAAAGAGCTTCCATAAAAGAATTTTTTTTAACAGTCTGGTTGGGACACGCGTGTCAAAAACTATTTTTACGCGAAAAGAAAACAAACAATTAGAGCCATATTGACGGCGCGAGACCCGATTTAGCCGGGGGTAACCTCCTTTCCACTTGTTTTCTCTCTCCGGCATTTCAGGCCCGTGTAGGATAGGAGCATCGGCTTCCTTCACGTTGAGGTGTAAAGAGCGAACGACCGAGATGGTCATTCCTGAATTACCTGTGACATCATGGACTTCGAGCGCAAATTTCAAATAAATCTTCGCCGTCAATATTGGTCTAAAATGTTTTCTCATAAAATTTATTTTTTGACATGCGTGTCCCTCCCAGACTGCTTAAAAAAAACGTTTCTTTTTCAGGGTTCTTTAAGAAAAAATGTAGGCTCCGTTCATTTGTACGTTGACAAGGCAGCGAACCGCAACCGACATTCAGCTAGCTCGGCGAACAGGATTGATCCTCTGATTTCTGCAGAGAAGGCTAGAGGTGTCCATGCTCAGTATCAACGTCTGCCTCCGCTGGAGATCAAAAGAAGACAACACCTACTCGGCGTTGTCTTCTTCATTCTTCTTTTTCGCATATTTTCAATATGCCTTGCACGTTTTTGTGGTGGTTCAAGTGACCGGTCGTACGAAAAGTCGTGTTTTCTTTTCGTTTATTCTCCTCTTCACGGGGTTTTCTATTTTGTTGAACTTGCTCTCTTTATGCTGACTAAATTGCTACATTACAAAATTAATTGAAAAAAGTAACATATTACAAGTTATCCGTTACTTGTAACGGATTACTTCCCAGGTCTGATTCATATGAACCTTAAATGACTTACTACGTGTTTGCTTTTATTCACTTGATATATACTTGAGGAATACCGGTTTCCTGCTAGTCTCATTTATCATTGTTAAATGTATTTCAGTATCTTTGCTGCGAATAAATTAACTATGCTATTGTACTCCGCCACATCGCCAGCGTATTCAACTTGATCATTAGCACTCGCGCACTCTTTATACAATATTTAATCATTTATAACGTTCTAGCTCGGAGCGCGACCAACTTAAAGCCTTCCAGAGAAGTAAATTAGAATTAAAAGATAAATAATAAATATAACATCATAAAAACACAAATCATAGTGATTTTGATGCCTCTGAAGCTGCAACAATTTGTCTACTGATTCTAACAAAGAAAGAAGTCTGCAGGTAGCATCAACCAAATGTCGCGCTGGTTTGGGGCATTTCTAAAAGAAAAGCTATATAGTCTATTATTCAAATGAAGAGACATCTCCGGAGTGAGTGCAGTAACTATGACAAAATTATAACCTACAAAGGTGTATAAATACGCTTGTTTGAGGCTTACCAAATGAGGCGTCATGGTTCATGGTTGGTCACTGTTTATGTAAAATAAGCAATATACAAAGTTGCCAGTATATGTTGTGCTTACTGGGTTGGGGTCATTAACTGTACTCTTTAAATAAAGACGTTTTCTGTTTCCCTATCATTCTCGGCAACGTAGGTTCCGTATCTAATATGCGGGGCGAAGAAATAAGGAAACATTTCAACCTGGAATATGCGAGAAAATATAGGTGAGGCAAAACAGGAATGTGTGACAATCACGCGTTTTTCGTAAACACCTTCAAGCGGCGTGGAGAGATGAAAACAATATTTTACCGCATACCAGATGTAGATCGAGAATTCAAGGTGGCTGCGGCTTTTTGGAAAAGGTGCACACACTCGCTGGAATGAACAAAAAAAAAGACCTGTTGGCTAGTGTTCTGGAGATAACTAAAATCGGAATATATAAAACTGGTCAGCGCTTTAGCCAATGTTCAACTGTTATACTAAATATAGAAAAACTAAGTCGAACGTTTGCCAGGCTACTGTGGTACTCGGACTTGTTCATTGCCGGCTGAAAAGCTTTACAATAGGATCTTTGTCTAGGCACTTACATTCATGCTTCAAGTAGGTTTAAGCAGGGTTGTAATGTACCTAGGTACAATTAACTGTAAATCGGTATCTAGGTACTTTTGCTGTACCTGAGGTGCAAACCTAGGTACTTTCATCTCTCGGTATCCGTATCTGTATTTTAGGTACATTTCTAGTAACTTGTAACTAAGTGAAGTTACTTTTTGCAGGTACTTTTCATTCACTTCGTCAAAATGGTGAAAACTATAAATCCTAACTGCTATTTACATGCTACCATGTCCCGTGATTAACGTTGAGTTGGGTGCGACCTGGGAGGCACTGACCTGATCGAACGACGTTTTAGCCAACAAAGCCCCGCCCTTGATGTTTCATCGAACCACAGTTTAGCGAATGGCGGTGTTCATTTGAGCGAACGGTGGATTAGCGATGCCTTTCTAGCAACACCTATTCATTGAATCGCTTTGAAAACTCCGTTTAAGGAAAATAGCGAGCTGCTTCCTTCATCTCAAACTGAAACCAACTTCACTGCATGTTTGAAGCTCCTCTGACAGGTATACAAGGGGGAGGTAACTTAAAAGATGTGCGCAGTTTCTGTTGCCTGGATCTTGTCCTGGTGGTGGCTCTCTTCTGCCATAAATACAATATAAAATATAATTGAAAATAAACTATAATTAAGATTGTAAAGCTAGGTAACATCGCGTATATAATAGAGTTTCCACTCAATAAATCGGACTCAAATTTCGCAGTTATCAAAACTGAAAAATTTCAAAAATAAAAATAGCAAAAGCCTATTTCTCTTCCGACTATCTAAAGAAAAAAGGAATGAGGAAGCTTCAAGCCTTTCGCCCCTCGTCGCTAAGGTTAGGTGCATATGCACTCGACTCATGCGTTTCTTCATGTGGCCGACGTATTCTGGGCCCGTCGACGTCAGCACCGGCTCTGAGGGCCAGAACGTCAACAAGCGAGTTTCGGCGGTTTCGGCGTGACATGGTAAACAGTGGAAGATGTTGCCTCGGTGAACCAACTGAAGCGTGGTGATAAGGCACGTGAGAAATCAACTGCAATGTGGACCTCGCATTGACACCAATAAAGCACATTTATCAAAGTCGTTTTTGTGTGTATCCTTAGCATAAAAAGCATCACTCCTAATATATTCTAACAAATTTGAGGGAACTTAATAAAGAAAGTATCTTTGAAGTAACTGTTTACCTTTACATAAGTACATTTTAAGCGAGTCCCTACGTACGTATTTGGGTATCTTTTCGTATGAGTAACTTTAACTGTATCTTAGGTACATTTTTGAAGTAACGTTTACAACCCTGGGTGTAACGTCAGCGCCGTGTTTGTGTACTTTTTACACTTGTTGCTCCATCCTTCGCGTTTTTTTTCACTTCAACATGAAAATGTCAATGTTTAAAAAACCTTCTACGTCACCAAATCCAAAAATTCAACTGAATAACTGGAAAAAATACGAACTGCATATTTCTGGAAAGAAAGAAATACTGATCCGGGAGCCACACCCCACATCGTGGTTCGGCGCCAATGATGTATCTCATTTCACCGGAATTTTAGAGACTAATCAATTATTATATAACTTTTTAGTGTTTCGAGGTTCAGAGCAGGGCAGTCGATCACGCATCGTTAACCCACATTCATAATGTATTAGTTACCCCATGCCTCCCAGAAGGAACTAAATATATTATACTTAGTGTTCCGCGCTTTCAGTTTTTATTTTTTTTCAGAAATTCGGCGTACTTTTTAGGTGTTTGTTTTAAAGTTCAATATTAGGTTTTTTCGGCGTATATTTGTGCCCACAAAGGTTTATCGTTTCTTTTTCGGTGCATAATAAAATAAACACCAACGGACACCGGATCAGATGATCCTTGTAGCTCTAATATTTGTGATCACTCAAAGAATAATGGCACAGATACATTTAAACAAAATGGACACTTTATTTGGCAAATGTGTGGAACTGTAATAGAGAACAAGAATAAACACAGAAGTACAAACAATTCAGGTATAAATTTTATGCCCAAAAAACATGGAACTTCACATTTTGGACGTCAGGATTACGTGATCTCATTATAGTAAACAGACATGTACTTTCCCAGGTTCTCCTCGCTGATCCGGACTCCTTCTTTCCTGTTAATATGACCCTGAGCTTTGAGAATGCCCTCTCAACGCTAACACTGGACACTGGCAGGCTGAGGAGATAAAGCGCTACCATAGCCAAGATCGGCCAATCAACCAAATGTGACCGCCAAAAGAGACATGGTGCGACGTTTTGAAGCACAACACAACATGCAGAGCTTGCATCAAGTCAGTCTTCCTTACAACGAATTTGAAAACACGCTCGTACATGGCGAAGTCATGGGGCATTTCGTACTTCACGTTCCGATCGATGATGCGCACATTAAACCAAACGCCGTGATGGCATCCGTGTATCCCATGCATTCGGACACGTTTCGATAGTCACTTTCGTTCCTCTTTTTCGCGACGGCTCTGCGGTACACACTGGAAGGTCAAAGTGACCTTTTTCGGTTTAAACCGAATTTTATAAAATGGATCCGACGTACTTTTATCGGTTTAAATCGAAAACGCCAAACCTACAAATGGACCTTTTTCGGTTAAAACCGAATTTCCGAAACTGGATTCGGCGTACTTTTATCGGTTTTTATCGGTTTAAATAGAAAACTCCGAACCCCAATTATATTTTACTTTGATTACGTGCCATTTTTGAATAGTCTATACTGGGCGTAAGGGGCGGCTCACGTCTCGTTTTCACGAAACAAGGTACAGAGCGCGACCTATCTTTTTGTAACAGAGAAATACTGCTTTATTCAGTAATCGTTTTCTTTCTAGATTTTGTAGTAATGTACTGTGTTATGCGTATGCTGTTCACAGCTGCCAGGAACAATACTGCGTTTTTCAAAGGCCCCATCATGCCGTATAATGCACGCAAACAAAATAATAAAATACAGGTAAAAAATGTGCCCGGCTTTTTCTTGTTTTTATTCCTTCCACGTGTAGTGCCAGGTGATGCCCTGTTTCCAGGAAAACATCACATGATCGCATAGTGCGGGTTGTCAGAAAAAAATAAAACCGCACTGCATTAGCAGGAGGTCGTAGGAAATTTTATTATTTACTGTGTGTCTCCTTTTTATAGTGCGTACTCTTAACGTGTGTGCCTTGTAGTCTGGAAGCCGATTTAAGGTTCAGTTTGCAAAGAAAGGTAAGAACAAGAATGCCACTCTTTATTCATTATGAACACAAAAACATAATGTGTGGGAATGTTAAACGCTTTGAGTTCGCAGTCATCTCAAACGCGATAGGAATGATTGATCAAGAGCGTAATTATTTACGTTAGAGACTTCTTGGTGGTTTTACCTTAGGCGCCCATGCCATCCTCCCTTAAATTTCTGCAACGTGTAACAGGTCTTTGCGTTGCTGAGTACGCCCGAGAATTATCAGACACTCCATGATTTTTTATGTTCTTCAGGAAAGTGACGGTCACTATTGCTTTTTTGCCCGGCTCCATGGGTCAAGTGGACGTCCTTCTAGAGAGAGAAGGGCATCAAAGTAAATTATCTATTCGGAAATTACATATCATAAGGCTGAATCACTTCGTTTGATGCTTGCCAACCCAAAGTTTTAGCATTTAATATTAACAAGGTTTTATCAAAATACATATCCAGATTACTTAAAATTAATGTTTATGCAACTCAAAATAATTATGCGGGAACGTAAGTAGATTTCAAGGAATTTAACGTTTCTCTTGCTCTCACTAGCTCGAATTGGTCGAATTTTATTTTACGTTTTTAGTTAATATTTAGTTGTTTGGGTTAGTTTTTTTTTATTAATCTAGTAGTTTAATTTTTACTTACCTCTACCGTTTACACATGTGTATGGTCGGCGGCCCATGAGATATGCTACAGTACATCATGCGGGCTGTTGAGCGATCTAGCCAGCTGAGCAGGAGTGTTAACCTGAGGTGTTTAACGTGAATCGCACATATCTGGTTATGCAGAGTCCATAGTCACGCAAGAATAAAAAAACCTAGTAACTTTAAAGCAGCCTTTTAATTTATGCGTCTATACTCTGTTTCACCTGATGATGTACCGCAGGAAAGGCTACAAGCCGCAGCTCCTTGCTCTAGGGCACATCTTGGCGGCACAAGCTCTCGTGCGTTAAAAGCAGCTCCCAACGCTTTGAGCTCGCGCTTCTAGCCTTGTCTGTGGTACAACATAAGGTGAAACGGAAGTATAGTACCGGCACTCCTTTCATGGCACACAGAATTTAGAATCTGTAGCCTCGTTTCGTATTGGCGTCATGGAATTCTGAAACGCCCAGCTTGCCATACTGCGCGACACTGAGTTTCGAGCCACACGTACGCGGTTTGAGCAATATACGAACGGGTTGAATTGTTGAAAAACCGGTTACGAATTTGTCCATATTTTAACAGCTGCGGCATGTTAAACACTATAATGGTCCCTTGGTACCGCAGGGCGAGTCCGCATTTCATGTTCCTCGATCTGTATTGCACTAACAAACTTGGCCACCAATCTACTTGCTTTATCACCGGAAAAGCAGATCAGCACAAATCTGTGGCAAAATGGTCGAGCAACCTTCAGCCGATTAACGTCTAACTCGGTTCACCGGCTATCACCCCCAAGATAAACTCAAGAAGTGGTTTACAACCCATGAAATAGATTCATTGACATATACATTTTATTCTAAAAATGTGCTTGTACTTTATTCGCGAATCCAACAGTCTATAGGTGGCGCCACTCGTTTTTCAAGATGGCGGTTATAGTGATGGTCGGAGATGCGTGCTCGTATACCAGTTGCTGAGCCCTGTCTAGTGTGCTGGCTTCACTGAGCGACACAAATTATTCCCGCTTATACGAGGAAGCTATGGTGTTATGCGCGTAGGTCACCTCTTTATTCTGAAAACAAAAACGGTGTTTAGCGTAATATTTACGCCGGGAGGCACGTTTTAATTCAGCAACGAAACCGAAACTAACTTCTATTTTGGATTTAATTTCTCGATATAGGTGTTCATTTCGGTCTCTCTCCTCCCTCAGCATGTGCCTCACAGCGTAACTATTATGCTAAAGAAATTGTTCACGGAAACTTTATTTTGTGATATGCATGTCCGATCCAGGAACTTAAAAATATTTTGAAGAGTTCAGTGTCTCTTTAAAGACAGGGTAGGGTCTACCTTACACCTTAGAGGTAACAGAATATTGTGTTTGTTGAAAAATCAGCGCTGGTATTTGTGCTTTCTTGGAGCCTTTTTTTTACTCGGATAAAGGTCATGTGAAATAATGACCTGCGGGCCCTTTAATGGGCTTTTGGGCATTTCGATGATTAAAGAATCAATCAAAATTTTATAAATTATCGCTACGGGTGATTAGTTCATAATATATTCTTAAACCGTATAATTTATAATTATAAATTATACGGTTAATTTATAATTAATTTATATTTCATTATAAATCAATTAATAATTAATTTATAATTATAAGTATAATAATAAATTAAGAAACGCTGCTCTCACCTCAGTGGCGGATTCAAGGGTGGGGGGGGGGGGGGGCCGACACGGGGCGCCGCCCCCCCCCCCTCCCTCCCAAACAAAGTCGACCCCCCTCCCTCCCCCCTTCTCGGAGGCCAATTTGACATGGGTGGACCCCTTGCACAAGAAAGAATAAGAGAATAGTATCCTTAAACATTTTCCGCCCCCCCCCCCCCAAAAAAAAAAACGGAGTTCTGGATCCGCCCCTGCTTTCGCTACAAAAACCCCAAAACAAAATTTGGATCAAACAACAGAAGTGTGCTCTTTTTAATTAAGGCAACGCGTGACGCATAGGAGTTTATATTACATAAAGTATTAATGTCTATATCGATAGCGATGTCACAGTTTTTCATGTGTTAAAAATAATTCAAAATGAGGCCTTTTTGTAAACACCATTGTGGTTAAATGGCGTGTTTTTTTGTGATTGTGACGTTTTGGGGGCCTACATTGCGTGAAATTTGTATTAATATTAATACAATTAAGATATTTTATTACGTAGTTTTTCAAACTTTAATATAATTTATTGCATATGATCCAATTTCAAACGCCCGAACAACCATGGCAATCCAAAGTTGGCAAATTATCATCACGGGTGCCAATTGCAGCATTCTTAATTAACAAGTTATAAAATAAAAATAATCTAAACATTCTAGGTAGTCTAAGAAATTCACGTAAAATTACATTAATTGTCGGTAAAGCCTATGGTAATATCAAAGTCGCGACTTTTGGCAACCAGAAAAACTTCCAAACTCGCCACCAATCCTTGCTGACCAAATGCCCAGAAATACAAAAAACAGATTTCGTTGTTGTTTTATTACAAAACTACCCAGAACCTTTCGTTTCCTTCATTTTTACGTGCCACCGTGTTGCCAATCTCAGCCTTTTCCCGCTCGAAGGAGCGCCCTCTAGCGTGCACGCCTGCTCACTGCACTACCTTTCGTTCGCGTTAGAAAACCGGTGAAACAGTAGCATGTTTTAGTATTGCGTACACGAACGAACGCAAGTATTTTGTGTTTGCGTTAGCGTTGCGTGTTCCACATTGCGCGTGCGCGGAGCCCGAAATTGCGGTCTTAGATTGGCGCATGGCAACGACGCGCATGTGCAGCGTGGAGCACGCAACTCTAACGCAAACGCACAGAACTTCCGTTTTCTTCCATACGCAATATTAAAAATCATTACTAACGTAAAGTCACATGCCGGCTGCAGCACTCCATCGGGTCAGTGAAGTGCTGTTTGCATTCAGATATGACTGTTCGCGAGCCATGATCGCGACCAGTTCCCCCATGCCCGCTGCACAGGAGAGTCCGAGGGTCCTCACTAGAGCGCGCTTCCCGTTTCCGCCGCGCGAGGGCGAGCAACGAGCTGGAGGCGCGAATAGTCGGAAAAAGCGGCACCGGTCATAGATGTTTAATATACTTTCAAGTTTCCCAGGCAAAACACCAGAGAATCGCCTAACCTGGCCCAAGTTTGGAAATTTTAGGGGCACAGCCAGCAGTGAAGCCACGTTCTGGCACTTGGTTGGATATTTAGGAGAACATGCTGTTGCCATGAAAGTTAAAAAATTAGAAATGAATCCTAATTGGAGCGTTTTCCCAGAAAGAGAGGTCGAAATAAGCCAGGTGACAACCTAACAACATAGCAGGGAGGCGCCTCACTCCGGCACTTGTTTGTCAATTTAGGGTAAGAATACCCAGACTCTGGGCAGAAAACTTTACGTTTGGTTGTAGAAAGACGCGATTGTTTCAATTAATGTTTTCCTCAATTGTATGTGGCGTTTCTGCCATTACTACTGGCAATACTCATTTGTCCTACGACAAAGGTTAAGCATAAGTGTTGCTTCGATAAATTTCGATATCTTAAAATCAATAAAGTCCTGGAGGTAGTCGCTGGCAAGCTTGTATTCATTCCTACTATTTTATCAACCTACCGCGCGGCCGCGCGAGGTAGAGTGGTAAAGGATGTAATAGACAAGTTTCAACTCACCCTCTTCCACACTTTATGCAACCTCTATGGTCCATAGCTTTCTCTGTAACCAAAATACAACCTCTCCTTCCTCTAAAGTACAAACAGTAAGACCCAAACTGGAAACATAAGCACTGCCATATGCCGTGACCCGAAAGCACAAAGAATTGCTGTCCTGACCGAAATTTGAAACAAAAGTGAGGTGGTATTTTCCCAGGACCATTGATTCTACGCACTGATAAAACCATCAGATTTACAATACTTTTGTGTGTGTGTGTGTGTGTGTGGGGAGGGGGGGGGGCGGGGAACTGGCATATCGAAATTCGGAGTATATCGATAAATCCGACTTGACGAAAGCTTCACCGGCGGGTGGTTTTCAGAGTTTTTCGGATTTATCCAACAACACAGAACCCTACTGATAAGTTACAACTGGGTATTTCAAATACCCACTTATAAACCCAGTTAACTGGGTATTTGACCCAGGTAACTGGGTCAGATACCCAGTTTGCTGCACCCTTCGCGATATTTTAATCATGTCAACATGCGGCCACGGTGTAAGTACACGTTCTTAAAGAAGCACCAAAGAAAAAGAATAGTTTAACCATAAACATACGGTCGGCGTAGTCATATTGACTTTTTATTTAGCATACTTCTATTTTAAAGATTTCACGTTAATTAAATGTTGGAAAAATGCTTCTTTACATAAACTCATCCTTTCAAATTAAGTTAGCATTGAATAAAATATATTCCTGATGTTGCACCTCTTTATCCAATGAAAAAGAATAATTAATTTCTGAACTGATCTTTTCTTTTCTAAGCGCCCGATTCTCGCTACACGCGGACTCCACACAATTGGGGATTCTTTTTTTTTTTCAGAGCGCAGCTCTTATATAGGCGCTTGTTTCCGGCTTGAGCGGCGTCGGCGCAGGCGTAACCGTGCGGTGCATGATGGGTAAAGTTCCCCCTAAATTTAGTGGCAAAGTTTTCCCCGCTAAATTTAGTGGAAAAATTTCCTCGCTAAATCTGGCGGAAAATTTTCCCCGCTAAATTTAGCAGAAAATTGTCCCGTCAAACTTAGCGGAAAAATTCCCGCAAACTTTAGCGGTAAATTTTTCCCGCACCACGCCAGTGGAAAAATTTTCCCGCCAGCTCTAGCGAAAAATTTTTCCCGCCAAATTTAGCGGTAAATAGTCCCCAAACAGCGGAAAATTCCCCGCTAAGTGCGGAAAATTTTTCCCGCTAAATTTAGTGGAAAATTTTCCGCTAAATTCAGCGGAAATTTTACCGGTAAGTTTAGCGGAAAAATTTTCCCGCTACATTTGGCGGGAAAAATTCCCCGCTAAATTTAGCGGGAAAAATTCCTCGCTATATTGAGCGGAAAAAATTCCCCGCTGAATTTAGCCGAAAGATTTCCCAGCTAAATTTAGCAGGAAAAATTCCCGCTAGATCTAGCGGAAAAATTTCCCCGCCAAATTTAGCCGAAAACGTTTCCCCGCCAAAGTTTAGCGGAAAAAAATGTTCCACCAAATTTAGCGTCGAAAATTCCCCGCTAATTCTAGCGGAAAATATTTCCCCGCTAAATATAGCGGGAAATGTTTTCCGCTAAATGTAGCGGAAAAATGTTCCCCATATGGGAGCCGAGCAGTATCTAGGAGGAGGGTGTAGTAGACCCGAGTCGAGGGGTGTACAGAGGCTTTATTTCAATACGGCAGGTCGGAGGGGCATAACCAGCTGCCAGGATTCCAGCTCGCCGAAGAACGGAATGCAAGAGCTTCCGTGTCCGAGCTCGTGCACTGCTGACAAAGACGATGATCGTCTTTTGCACTCACCACATTTCCTTCCCTCTTAGGAAGGCTGGTAACGGTCCGGCTTGAGGCGGCTGCGGGTCGGATATCTCCTACTGGAGTCTGGCTGCAGTGGAGACCCCGGAGAAACTTGTGTGTCGGTGGCTTCCTGCTGGGTGTAAACCTGAGAAGGCCCTGGCACATCCATTGGGAAGATTGAAATGTCGGGATCACCACATGTTAACCTTGGTTTCAGGTTATCTGCATGGACCCGACGGGTTTTGTGATCTTCACCTGAAACTTCGTAAATGACGTTGCCAATTCTTATTGTGACGACGCCTTTAATCACATGTTGTTTGTGGAGAGGATGTTTTACCCGACACTTTCTGCATGATTGTGAAGGTAGCGGTAGCCTCGTCTTTCTTTGCCATTTTGGCATGGGTGCGTACCTTGGAAGGCTTCAATAAGTCGAGAACCGTCCGGTAGGGCCTGCTCGTGAGCAGTTGACACGGGGTTCTCCCGTCGAGGTGGGGGGGGGGGTGATCCGGTACTTAAGCAAGAAGTCTCGGATGGCTGCCTTCCTCTCTTCCGGAGGAACGTCGAAGAGCTGTTTTGAACGTCTTCACAAAACTCTCTGCTTGTCCGTGGGACTTGGGGTGATACGGCGGGGTGAAGAGATGAGTAATTCCGCTGCTGTTCAGGAATTGTTTTAAATTCCGAGCTGATGAACTGTCGCCCATTATCGGTGACAAATTGTTGTGGCAGGCCTTGACGAGAGAAAAATTGCAAAGCGTTGATAATATCTGCCGCTGTTATGAATTTCATCCGCAAAGCCTCGGGCCATTTGCTGAAAGCATCTATTCTATGAGAATGAGATAACGCTGCTGATCCAGCTGTGCAATGTCAGCATAAAGTCTCTGACATGGTAGTTCCGGAGCTTCCCAGCGGTGAAGAGGAACGTGTGGCTTGTTATCGCGCACACTTCTGCAGGGCTCGCGTTGCTGCGTCGTGCGCTCACTGTCTCTGTCAATGCAGCCACCAGACGTACGACCGTGCCAACATCTTCATTTTTGTTTGCCCCAGGTGCCCTTCAATAAGAAAGTCCTTTACTTGGTTCTGGAACTTGTGTGGAACTACGGTTCGCAAATTCCATAGGATGCAACCGTTGAGGATGGTTAATTCCGATCTCTGTCTATGAAATGGCGTGAGGTCAGAGTCCGTCACCTTTTCTGGCCAGCCCTGACTGATGCACCGCTGTACTCGGCAGAGGACAGGATCTGACGCAGTTTCCGTGGCGATGTCTTTTGTCTTCACTGGTAATTTAGACAAACTCTGGGCGTGAAGCGCAAAGACATGTTGTGTATCACAGAAGATGGTGAAAACTCCGCTTGTCATTTCCTTGTCGAAGTCCTCGTTGGGACCTTGTGCGAAACGCGGAAGTCCATCAGCGTTTCCGCACTTTGCCGTTGGTACGTACTAAATTGTGTAGCTGTAGTTCAATAGTACGAGGGCCCAACGCTGGAGTCTGTTCGCCGATGTCACGGGGATTCCCTTCATGGGGCCAAAGATGGTTGTCAGAGGTTATGTGGTCAGTATAAAGCACAAACTTGCGTCCCAAGAGGTACTGGGAAAATTTGCGGACTCCAAAGATCATGTCAAGTGCTTCCTTCTCTATTTGTGCACAAGCACCCTCTGATGAATTCAGTGTCTTAAAAGCAAGTGCTTAGGGACGCTCCTTGCCTTTGATCTTGTGGTATATCACCGTGCCCGCGCCTTCCGACGATGCATCCGCCGCAAGGTAAATCGGCAGATCAGGGCTTCGACTTGCAGCTCCGCAGATCGAATAAACAATTTGTTTAGGTCAATCTTCAGCCTGGGGATCTACGTCCTTCCTAGCTGGTTGGTGTGTCGCTTGTCAGTCACTAATGCTTGTAGCCCTTCGGAGCGATTTCCAAGCGTGACCTGAAGCAAGCACAGTCACCTGGACCTTCATTTTCTTCTGGTTGAAGCATGTGGTTCACCTTAGGGCCACTGCCTTTGGGAGTATCAGGTTCTGCGGCGAGACGCTATTACCGCGAAGCGGGCTCGTACTGCGTGGCATGCTGCTTGCTGGAGCACAATCAGGCACCAGTCACGTTGGTCACGGTGATAATCTCTCTTTATTAACAACAAAACAAATAACAATAAGACAGCGGCTATCAGCTGGTGAACACCGGCAGTGTGGAGATCGCCCACGGCCGAACGGTCGTTCACAAAGATACAAAGGACGGGGTAAACACTCACCGGTGCGCCGGACGGTTCCCCGTTGTCGCCGCCGCCGAATCCCAGGAAGAAGAGACCGAGATCTCGCTGTCCGCTGGATTTAAGATAACCGCGGGGGCGAAGTGGTTAATCAAGGAGCGATACGTCGATCTCCTTTGTGCGGGGGTTCGTTACGAAAATCGCCCCAAAGGGGGAGAGGAGGAAGCCACTCACAGTGGTAAGCAGCGCCACCTCTCGTTACGTCAGCGCGGCCGCCACGGTGCGCCGAAACACTGACGCGACAGAATGTTGAGGGATCACAATCCCCAGAAGCAGAAGAGGTTGTAGTCGCATTTTTGCAAGCTGAGCTTCCCTATCTTCCGCAACGTGTAAGTGTCAAGAAGTGTCAGCTTAGATCCTGTGTCGACCTGCAACCTTACGGGTCTTCCTTTAATAATGCAAGTGACAAATTCGCCATCTGAATCTGGAGTGACAAATAAGTTGGTTATTGTTTTCACCTTTTCCTTTTTCTTGGAAGCTCTCTTGTGGCGCTCCGCTGATCGACATACTTTTGCAATGTGGCCTCGTTTGCCGTGCGCATTGCACGATTCAGTTTGGAAGCGGCAGGAACTCTCCGAGTGGTTGGTGTTGCCACATCAAAAACACTTGCCAGGTGCAGAAATGGACGGTTTCACCTTTTCAACGAGCAGCGCAGCATGGTCTCCTCGGTCTAGGCGTCTGGACTCTGCTTCGGCGGTGAGGGTTGACTCAGCCAAGCGAAGTGCGACGTCCAAATTGAGGTCCTTGTCGAGCACCAGACGTGCTCGGACGCGCTTGTCACGGAGACCTGTACCACGAGGATAGCCTCGTGGAGCGGGAATAAAAGACGACGACGAGTCAGTCGTTCCTATCTCATCTTGGCGTACGGTCCATCATCCGTAGGCGCTCGTAATAGAACGATACATGGTGTCAGAAGTGATCTTCAGTCTCCACGCACCATGACTGATCTTCCGCCACCAGAACCGCTGCGGCTAGGAGAGCACGCTGCAGAGAATTGGAAAAAATTCAAGCAGCGGATGGAACTCTTCCTTCTGGCTACAGAGCCCAAGGAACGTCGCACCCTGCAACAGAAAGCGGCTATCTTTCTGCACGTCGCAGGGCAAGAAGCCATTGAGGTATTTAACACGTTTGGTTTGTCAGCTGAAGAAGCCCAAAATTACGATGTCCTGGTACGGAGGTTCGAAGCCTACTGCCTTCCGAGATGCAATGAGACGTTCGAACGCTACGTGTTCCGGACCAGGCGACAAGAGGAAGGAGAAGCTTTCGAACATTTCTACCGCGATATTCAGCTGAAAGCAGCGACCTGCGGATTCGGCGACCTAAAGGCTTCCATGCTACGAGACCAGATCGTCTATGGAACGTCAAGTAAGAAGATTCGAGAGAAACTCCTGCGGAAAAAAGATTTGACTTTAGAAATAGCGGTTGAATGCTGCAAGGCCGAAGAAACAGCCAATGTCCACAACAAAACATGGGATGACGCGGCAGTTAAAGGGTCGATTGAAGCAGCGGCCAAGGTGGAAATCGTCAAGACAGTCAAGCAGCAGCAGAAAGACAAGTGGAGATGTCGCTTCTGCAACCAAGCTCACGCTCCAAGGCAATGTCCAGCCTACAGAAAGACATGCTCAAAATGCAGGAAGAAAAATCATTTTGCAGTATGCTGCAAGACTAAGCAGGCTGGCGTACATGACGTTGAAGAAACCAGTGAGGCAAGCAGCGATTTTGATGTGCTTGAAATTTTGTCAACCAGCAGCGTGCAATCGGTAGGCAACCGTGACTGGACCATTACAACTACGATAGAAGGGAAGCAGGTAGAGCTTAAAGTGGACACCGGTGCACAGGCCAACCTGCTCCCACGCACATTGTTTATGAAGATCAAACAGAAGCAGCGGCCTCAACCCACGACTGCAACGCTGCACAGCTACGGAGGTGGCATCATACAACATCTGGGAAAAGTCCGGCTGTCGGTATCTGTCGGCAGAAAACAAGGTTTCATGGATTTCTTTATAGTAAAGAAAGGCAGACAAGCCATCATGGGCCTGAAAGCATGCGAGCACTTTGGCCTCGTCAACCGGGTCAACACTGTGGAGCATGAGAACCAGCAGCGCCAACAAGTAGAGCGCGAGTTCCCGGGTCTCTTCCGTGGTCTCGGTTGCACAAAGAGAGCCTACAAGATGGTTCTTCGCGACAACTCCACACCGGTGATACAGCCAGCACGCCGGGTGGCGCACGCGCTACGTGCGCCTCTGAAGGCAGAGCTGGACCGAATGGAGACAGCAGGTGTCATCGCGAAGGCACCAGAACCGTCCGACTGGGTGAGCCCCTTGGTTATAGTACGAAAAAAAACAAAAACTTAAGATTATGCATGGATCCCCGTCACGTGAACAAAGCACTCAAGCGAGAGCATTTTCAGCTGCCTCGGAGAGAGGAAATTGAAGCAGACTTGGCACATGCCGCATATTTTAGCCGGCTCGACGCCAACAGCGGTTTCCATCAAATACCGTTGGATGACAGTACATCTCGAATATGCACCTTCAGCACTCCTTTCGGTCGCTACAGGTTTCTCAGACTGCCCTTTGGAATCGCTTCAGCTCCCGAGGTGTTTCAGCGCACTATGAGTTACCTTTTAGATGGACTTCCAGGTGTGCGGGTGTATATTGATGATGTCCTGATTTGGGGCGAAACGCGGGAAGAACATGACCAACGCTTGCGTGCTGTGCTTCATGCTCTACAAACAGAAGGGTTAACTCTCAACTTGGAGAAGTGCATCTTCGGGGTCACAGAAATTACCTACTTAGGAGATAAAATAAGCGCAGCTGGCATTGAGCCAAATCCAGAACTTGTGAAATGTGTTGCAGCCCTACCAACTCCAACGAGTAAGAAAGAGGTTCAGCAGTTGCTAGGAGCTGTAAACTACTTTGGAAAGTACTTGCCAAACCTGTCAACGCAGACAGAGTCGTTGCGTCAACTTATTCGACAAGATACTATTTTTGAATGGCAGAAGGTTCATGAAACTGAGTGGCAACAACTGCGAAAATTGCTCACTGAAGCACCGGTCCTGGCAATTTTGATCCCTCTCGACCCACCAAAGTCTCAACAGATGCCTCTGCATTTGCTCTCGGTGCTGCCTTGTTCCAGCATGATGGAAAGGATTGGAAAGTGGTGGCGTACTCATCACGAGTACTCACAGACACAGAGCGTAGATATGCTCAGATCGAAAAGGAGGCTCTGGGAATTGTATTTGGGTGCGAAAGATTTACCGAATTCATACTCGGAAGAAAAATATTCGTTGAAACTGACCATCAGCCCTTGATCGCTCTGGCAAAGAAAAACTTGGGCGACCTGCCACCAAGGTTGCAAAGACTATTTCTTCGCTTGCTTAAGTTCGAATTTGATTTACAGTTCGTCCCTGGAAAGAAGCTGGTGATCGCGGACACACTCTCCCGAATCTCCGGTGATTCCCAAGCAGAAGACGACACGACCGACGTCGAAATACATGCGAACGCAGTGTTTTCAACACTGGTAGGCAGCCGGACCCTGGGCAGCCTGCAGGCAGCCACAGCAAGCGATCCCGTTCTGCAGGAGGCAATTGCCTGTTTGGAAGCTGGAACTCCAATTCTGGGTGAGCTTAAGTCCGTTATGACAGAGCTTTCGGTCATCAATGGAGTCTTGTTGAAAGGGAACAAAGTTGTAATACCAGCAGCAATGCGCAAAGAAATACTAAAAAGAATACACCAGGGTCACCTAGGCCTCAACAAATGTAAATCAAGAGCAAGGAACTTAGTCTACTGGCCAGGTATGAATGCGGATATTACTGCATTAGTCAGAAAATGCGAGACATGCCAAATTTTCACATACAGACATCAGAATGAGCCTCTGCATACACGTGAGGTGCCTGATCATCCTTGGGGTCGGATTGGGGCAGACTTGTTCGAACTTGGTCGTAAACGTTACCTAGTGGTGTATGACGCGTACTCCAATTATCCCGAAGTGGAGGAGCTTCATGACACAACTGCTAATGGTGTGATCTCCAAACTTTCGGAAATATTTGCACGTCATGGAATACCATTGGAAGTTTGCACAGACGGAGGTCCACAGTTTTCTGCAAAAGAATTCAAAGACTTCTCAACGCGGTATGATTTTATTCATACAGTGTCAAGCCCGGGGTATCCCCGCTCCAATGGCCTAGCGGAGAAAGGCGTCCAGGTGGTCAAGCGGCTACTCCGCAAAGCTCAATCAACAAAAGAGGACTTCTGGCTCGGCTTGCTCAGCTACCGTACGGCTCCGCTGGAAGGCGGTCGCTCTCCATCACAGCTTTTGATGGGTCGTGGTATTCGAACCCTGGTTCCAGACTTTTCTTCGGATCCAGCACCGCCTGTTCAAAAGCACACCCAGAACCTCGAAAAAGGACGACATCTAGAGCCGCTGCAGCCAGGAGACACCGTCCGTATCCTAAACGATGGAAAATGGGCTACGAAAGCAACCGTACAGTCCTACGTTGCTCCTAGATCGTACAGCGTCATCACAGAAGATGGCAGGACGTTCCGTCGCAACAGGCAACATCTCCTGAAAGTTGACGAAGAATATGATTCAAGGACAACAGAAGAAAACGACGACTCGGAATCGGAAGACGATGGGAGACCGGAGTCGCCTGAACCAGACTGTACAGAGGAAGAGACAGAGGGCCAGGAAGCACCGCAAGCTCAGACGCAGCAGGGGCCCTCATCACGCCGATCTGGCAGAAGCAGACAGCCTCCACGGAGACTAAGTTATGATGAGTCGTTCCAGCAAATGCCGTAGTTTTTTTCTTCTTTCTTTTTCTTGTCTTTTTTTCTCTCTTTTTGTTCCTGTGTTTCTTTTTTTATTATCTAGCGTGTTGGTGTGATTTTAATATTACATTTTTTTTAAATGCAGAGAAAAGAGGATGTACCACGAGGATAGCCTCGTGGAGCGGGAATAAAAGACGACGACGAGTCAGTCGTTCCTATCTCATCTTGGCGTACGGTCCATCATCCGTAGGCGCTCGTAATAGAACGATTGCCGCATCGGAAACACTTGACAGGCGCAGAAGTGGACGGCTTCACCTTTTCAACGAGCAGCGCAGCGTGGTCTCCCCGGTCTAGGCGTCGGGACTCTGCTTCGGCGGTGAGGGTTGACTCGGCCAAGCGAAGTGCGACGTCCAAAGTGAGGTCCTTCTCGAGCACCAGACGTGCCCGGACGCGCGTGTCACGGAGACCCACGATGAATGCCGTCAAAAGGGAGGAACTTCTGGCGTCGGCTTCAGATTCATAGTCGCAGTTAATGAGGATTGATCTAAGCCGCGTTATGAAGTCTTTGATTGTCTCATTTTCTTCCTGGCGAGCCGAAAACAACTTCGCCCGTTCAAATTCCTTGAATTTCTTAGGTGCGAAATGTTCTTCGAGCTTTGTGAGCAACTCTTGATACGGTGTCTCCAGAAAGCTCCGTGGCTGGATTAGGGAGTAGAGCAGCTTGAATGTCTCGGGACCAATTGAAGCGATCAATAAGTTTCTCTTGTCCGCGTCGGCAGTGACCTTAGCGACGTCGAGACAAGCTTGAAACCTTATCTGATAAAGCTTCCAGTTCTCCTTTTCGGCGTCGAATGTCCCGGGACCATGGAAGCGGTGGGTCTGGTTCTCCACCATGCTCGCTGCTGCTCTGCCGTGCTCCCGTTGAGTCCGCTGTGGTCTTCACCTTCGTCGCCAGTGTAGTAGACCCGAGTCGAGGGGTGTACTGAGGGTTTATTCCAATACAGCAGGTCGGAGGGGCATGACCAGCTGCCAGGATTCCAGCTCGCCGAAGAACGGAATGCACGAGCTCCCGTGTCCGAGCTCGTGCTCTGCTGACCAAGACGACGATCGTCTTTTGCAGTCACCGCATAGCCCCCTCTCTGTACCTTCCCCTCCTCCTCCTCAAGAACTGCGCTCTAATTCGGTGTTACAGGTTGTTATAAACGGCTTTCTATTTTTTTTTTGCTCAGGGTTAAATTTAAGCCAATGATGTTAAATTGCGGAAGGCAAATGTATTTGTAATAGTATTTGAAGATGATCATGCACTCCTCGATTTATCTGCATCTTCTATAACTGATATATGCAATTTAATCGATAATTAGATATTTTTGGTCAAAATGTATTGTATTTGTATCTGAGTCGCTTTGTAAGTATATTCTAGCCTGATTGTCGTTATATTTTGACAAATGTATTATGACACTAATTTAATATACTTTTCTTGGTATTGTTATTGATACATCTAAAGCCACATCTGCAGTTTTGTACTGAGAATAATGCCTAGCTAAACTTTACCTATATTAAATGACACAAAAAGCCTCTCATATTGATTGCAGCATGATTCATTGCTGGTTTTAATTTGTGTATCACTATATCGACCACCAATATTTGTAGATTTCCTGTAAGCTCTCATCGAGCCCTTTCTAACGAGTTCCTTCGTATTTTTCAGAACTGGTTCACGATGACAACAATCATGCCGATAATGTTATTTTGTTCATCTCTTCTCTGTCACTTGCTACTCCAGCAACCCGACAGAACAATTCCTTAAAGTATGTTGCACTTGTTTTATACCTGATATTCTCCGGGTTTGCACAGAGAAACGTGCTGCATTAAGAGGTTATGGAAGTTAATGTAACAGAGAGAAAATTTCTTTTGGTAGCGTACAAGCGCGGTAGGTGGGGGTGGGTTGTATTATTATTGTTTACCGGATGGTCCCGCAGACACGTACAAGGGTTGAATCAGCACATTAATGAACTGTATATATCTAAATCATCAGATTTCATTGGATAGCAATGACAAAATCAAAAGCAAGATGAGAAATGTTTAACCCAAATGGTTTCCTGAATCCCGAGTTTACATTGCAACTCATAGATGATGTTAGCACTCGTTTCAAGGCGACCTGCAAGAAAGGCGACTTCTACGTCAAAACGTCGCCAAAAAAAAAGCTAACATTATTTTTGAGATGCCCGATTAATAAAAATTTTCCAAATCCCTTCTAATTCTATAATAATGCAAGGAAGGTTCAACCCTTTGCACTTTCCGTCAGCACTAGATCTACGCTTCGGTGAACTGTCTGAAATCTGCAAAGTGTGGTTGGTTTATGTGCTACAACCAACACCTTTGAACATTTTCTTAGTCAGACACCGTAGAACCAACTATAAACATTACAGGTATTAAATTGAAAGTGAACATTCAATACCTCTCAAGCGCTACCTTGGTATATGTTAGCATAATCAAGTTGTGCGTGTTATGTAGCGGTTGGCAAGCTGGCGCCCATCGGCTCGTGGCCATTGTCGTACGGGATGAATACCAATTCTTTTGATCAGTCCCAAATTTCTTCTTTTCAAGGCAGACAGAATTCGCCGGTACCGCGAACGACAGTTACTGAAGTAGAGGTCCCACGCCCGCCGTCCGCTGCTATCGCCGTCCCCGCGAGTCCCACGATACGCGAAACGACGCACGCATAGAATGCTTCCGGTTCTCTGTGGAACTTTTTTTTTTTCAATCAACGTATTTGCAGCTTTTAAGAATCCACAAAAATGGGTTTCATTTTTTTTTCTATTTTTAATATTGAGTGTGTGCCTTCAGTGTCCAACGACTTTGAATAAATTTGGTGGTCGCGTCGAAACCTTAGAAAAACGGCCCGTGAACACAGTGAAGAGAGTGAGCGAGACTCGAACCGGCCAGTTCTTGATCGGCGGTTTTCGGGCGGAAAGAAACCAAGTTTCGAGTCGCAAATTGTGTTCTGGGTAGTTGGGCTCTCATATGTCATGTACAACTATAAACCTCGGTGAGCATAAATACCCTGTCAGTGTCCCTTTAAGAACGGCCAGAATCTGAAAACGATCCATAAAATGGGGCGAGCTCACCACTCCTTCTTTGTTATTTGATCGAGATAAACCGAAGCGAAAGTTGGCTGCACCATTCACTGGTAATGAACATGGCTATTACGGAAGCGACCATGACGATTTTGCTCCGAATCGAGCGGAAAGGACGCCGCCATGTTTGCCGATGCCACCCGACCCCAATGAAATAGAGGTCCCACAGTACTTCTTGAATTTTGCGTTAGGGGCGAGCGCCTACCCAAAGCCAAAAACTCAGTTTGGGTTTGGCGCATGCGCAGTGGGAGGCCCCTATTTTTGGGGGCCCTCAAGCTCTGGGACGCCATTTCTAAAACTGTCAAATATTCTCATGGCCTTTAATATTTCTAGTATAACGCAGTAATATCAGTAAAAATGATTAATCACCCGGATTTTTAAGTCCACCTACTATAAATGATTTTGCAGTGACTTTGCAGATTTAGTTAAGGTAAGGTTGTAAATTGGGCCACTTGTTAACGTTTGAACAGGATTAAATACAGCCTCAGTAAACACTGACGACGAACAAGAAACGAACACTGTTCTGTCGTGTTCGTTTTTTGTTCGTCGTCTTTATTTACTGAGGCTGTGTTTCATCAGATTGACCTCAAATTTAAATTTTCGTTGAATGTTATACATAAAGTCACAAGACAACTGGTGAAGTTAAACCTCCAAATTTCGTAACGAGAAAAACACCTGTATGTTGCGCTTCTGTGCTTAGAAACTATATTTTACAGCGTTCACTCCGCTCCAGATGAATGAAAAGCTTCAACGAAAATGCGTGAATAAAAAGTTTTACTTAAAATGAATAGGAACACGTCAGAAACCCATAGACTTCTACGGCAAGCGTTTGGAAGTCATGTTCTAGGAAATACACAAATATGTTAGTGGTGTGGGCATTTTAAGTCAGGTCAGCAACCCTTTGAAGAGAATTCGACAAACAGCACGCCTTTCAACAAGCGTTACTCCTAAAAAGGTTGAAAAAAATGACCCATTAGTTCATAGAGGCCGGGACATAAATATTTCGGACATCTGATCAAGTCGGCGTAGGCTGTCTCCGAGTGACAAATTTAACATGAGTCGAATGTGCGCCAGGTGTGTGCCACAGATCCTGCCGATCGCAAGAAAAAGAAAAGCATACATTCCAAGACTTTAAGCACACAGTTTTTGGTCCGGAACAACATAGCTGCAGTCAATCCATGTACTCCTTATTTAACGATCCATTACCTTTGCATTTTTTTTCCTTTTTTAATGAAGCCTCAAGAGACGGCTTACTCGAGCAGATTCGGGAAGAGACGAGGGCTATCCTGAAAAGCCTGAATTATAAGAGGATTTTCAACAATGTAGCATGACCCGTTGGGCAGCTGTAATGCAGTCAGTACTCATTAGTCTGGACTTTATCGTTCCCCCAAGGCATCGTCCATAATGCGAGTCATTCATAATAGAGAGACAAAGCTGCGAGTATTCACCCGAAATCGTCCTCAAATCTTTGGTTTATATAACGTGGTTTTAATAGTAACGCGATTCGTATTAAAGCGGCATTCCGGCTTTTTTCATAGTCTCCATATTTGCCTGAAAATTTGCTAATCACACAAACCAACATCGCTGAAATAGTAACGCAAATATTGTGCCGAACTAAACAAATTTCCCGAACTAATTGAATTTACAATTTTGGTGCTCAACGTGCTTTTCAACGTAGAAAAATGTTTGAACAGCAACAGAGGCTTTATTACACGACGTTTTGGGAAGAAACGTCGTCTAATAAAGCCTCTGCTGCTGTTCAAACAATTTTCCACGTTTACGACTTTCTTGGTGAAGACTTTTTCATTAATACAGTTAACGTGCTTTTCGAACTGAAAGGCTCTACTGGCAACAATAAAAAATTGAC
Source organism: Ixodes ricinus (assembly GCA_037355805.1). Lineage (NCBI taxonomy): Eukaryota > Metazoa > Arthropoda > Arachnida > Ixodida > Ixodidae > Ixodes > Ixodes ricinus. Next base: position 71,351 of record JAZHYW010000920.1, read on the forward strand.
GTCAGGGCAACGCAGTGGCTCAGTCCTTGCGCTGTAGACTTTGTTCCCAACTGATTACAAACAGTTTCAATGCATCAATTGAATGCTTTGGAAATTCGCTTCAGCTCCCACACAGCAGCACGAACCAAATTCTCGGCATAGTCGCCCGTTCGACCCGCAAGCCTGCCTTCTCCAAATGTCACGGCAATGAAAAGCGCGGGTATGTTTGAATCTTGGTTTCGGCGTCATTTTTATTTGCCGATTTCACAGTAACTATTCTGAATTTCGCTATACTAAATAGCATCTCAAAAAAAGTAAAGGCCGGCGATTTCAAAAATATAGTTAGTTGGCTTAGCTCAAAAAATCGCCGAACTGCCCCTTTAAAGAGACATGTCTGAACCTCTGAATAAGACTACTTTGAGGGACATACTATTAAAGAAAACTGGGTAACCTTGTATGTTTCTATAAAACGACTTCGAAAACCTTTTGATGCCAACTCGTATTTCGCAGTACGGCAAATTTATTACAAAGAGGTTTATTTAGAAGAAGTTAGGGAACTGGATAAAAAAATATACTGGTGTTTTTTGTACTCATAATTATTCTACCCAACATCTCTGTTATTTTAGGTGAGGAGGTGCGGGGTATCGACCCCGTACCTCTAGCTAGTTAGATAAATACATGTATAATAATATATCTAAAAGTATAATGTTCAAGTATTAACAACCAGGAAGTCAATTGAAAAAGTAACGGATTGAAATAACATTAATGTATGCAATGGAAAAGCAAACTAGAATCTTTGAACTGTATAATAAATATTACGGTCAAACATTCTGAAACATCAAGTGGACTCTTGTTGAACTACTTTTTGTGCATGCAATCTTTTCTGACGATAGCATCACTAAACTGAATAAAGAAGAATTCCTAATAGTTATTGTGACCTCAGTGTGAGCTTACACATTAGACGTAAACAATAATCATAGTTTATGTATTTCGTTTGTTATACCAAAATTTGTTCAACACTGTGCTATGCAGCTCTGTGAAACAGCTCAAGTATTGCGCTCAACTCCGAACATGTGGGCTTTCTCAGACCATTTTCTAAGGACACGGAAACAAGACCAATCCTTCTCTACGAGTGCTACCAGAGTGGAAACAGTATTGATGCGCCAGGAACCATTAACTTTACTGCTCTCTATGACGGTACGAGCCAAGCAACAACACTAGTTGAAGGTGTGACATGGTCAGCAACAAATGGAACTACTGAATCTTACGTTGTGTACGTATGCCCAAATTATTAATATAAAAATAGTGTAACCACTGCAAGTATGTATAGTAAAAATGACTAGATTAAGATTATTATGAAGAAATATGTGCTGGAGTGTTCCTTTCTGACAATCCATAAGGGTGTATTGTACACACTTCCAATTAACTGGACAGAGACATTGATTATGCAGTTCGATTGCGCCGTCCGAAATGCATGAAATGCATAAAAAGAGTCAAGCGGCAGGGCACATAATATTAAAATAGCCGTCATCATTATCTATTTTAAACGTGAATACGCGACCGAGTAATAGTAATTCTTCAAATATATATACTCACTATTGCTCAAAACTACTTGTGTTTTTCTAACAATATTTTTATCGCAATTAAATGTTCCAAAGTGTGCAGGCAAGCGTAAAATGTATTATCTATTTTAACTCTAATGTGAGGACATCAACCCTAGAGTACTTCCGTAGTTCCTGCAGGATTATATAGATGATACTCAACAGTATGCTAATGGAGAAATTGATTTATTGAACGCGATTATTCATTCATTCATTCATTCATTCATTTACTATTTTCCGTGCTCATGAACGGCGAGTAGCCTAAGTAATGATGCACAGAGTCAAAAAAGCACACACAAGAAATCTACGGCACGTGCAACAGCTAATATCTATTATGGGGGAACAGGAAATAGGTAACAGTTAAATATCAGCCATGAGAACGCCTAAACGCTTGAACACTTGAGTTGAAAATGTCGATGTCGATGCTGGTTGTACTGAACATGTTATAAAAATGTTGGATGCGGTTCATGGGACTGGAAAGGTTGATTTTTTAACTGAGAAAGTGGGATTTACCCTCAAAAGCACTCGCGGTACAATTATATGCTAATAGCTGATGTGAGGGTTCGAACAATCAATGCGACCATGAACGCATTTATACAAAAACATTAGATCGCGCTCAAGTCTTCTCGAACTTAGTGTAGTACAACCACATCGTCGTAAAAGCCTGTGATACTCATAATAAACACTGCGGCCAATGTAGCGATCATAAATAATACGAAAGAAACGTCTCTGCACGTTTTCGATTTTTGCCTGGTTTGCACTACCAATACAATTCCAAACAACAGAACTAAATTCAAGCTTGCTACGTACTAATGAAAAATACAAAATGAATATGCAAGCTGACGAAGGGAATTCACGCGTTATTCTCGAAATAACACCTAGCGTCCGATAGGCAGCATTTGTGATGTTGGAAACATGTTCATTGAATGACAATGATGAATCAATATATTACTCCTAGATCTCTTGTGCATTCAACCCTACGCAGAGGTAGGTTCTCAAGATGTCTATGGTTACTTAAATAAATGTGTCTGTTTATGTGTTTTTTAAATTTCCAGTGGTTCTTTTCTGGCTCGCTACGATGCGGAGAGAAGTACCGGAGTGATCTTTACCTATAGCGAGTAAATTGAAACTAGACAATTTCTTACTGTCATTCACTACGTACTTGGAAGAGCAGGGCGAGGAAACATTGGCGGCTGCTTTTGACAAAGGATCTGTGTTTTAGCTGACGGGGAGGTAATCCTTAAAAACGATATAATGCCATGGACAAATGTAACGTTATATTTTACATACTATATTTCGAATGCAATGCTTTTGTTAGAGCCTTATTTTCGCCCAAAACTCAAAGGATACAGATGCTTTGTTTACAGGAGTTTGAGACCTGCCAAGTAATCATTTTCTTTGTTTAGAGGCAGCGGTTCTTCGGCTGGTGTTGAATATGTCCACATAATCAAACAAATATGGCAATAACAAACTTAAAGGGAGCATGAAACGATATCGGGTTGGAATGTCCATGACTTTGCAAAGGCGTACTGATTGTAGTCTGGCCCAAGTATACTTACACAGACCGCCACTGATTCAGAAGCTTCTTTGTCACGGTGAAATTGCGAGGATAAAATGGGATTATTTCTTACACTTTTGCCTTCAGAAAGCTTGATGACGTGATTATGTGATCAAAACCTCCCGCCTAATGATAGTCGAGGGCGGTCCATGGATTGGACACGAGAACTGCGTGAGCACTCGACTTCGGCTCGTAACGACCAATGCCACCTCTTCTACTTTCGTAACCCCAGCGGGTGGCTATGATTAATGTTGGAGGCATTGGATAGGCACCAGGCCACGTAGCCGCTTGATCTGGCTCAGAGTTGAGGGGATGAACGCTACTGATATGTCTCGAATTTGTTTGCCGACTTCCACTGCCTAAAAAGAAAAAATAAGGCAAGTTTATTCAGTTATTAATGTTAGGGAGTGATTCTACTTAGTATTTCGCGAAAGTACAAGCAGTTTTTGATGGCTCCTTTAACCTAAATTTAGTACAGTTTAAATATTTTAGGTGTATAAGTGCAGCGTGCGTTAGAGATGCATTTATACCTGGTGTTTCTGCAGAAGACTTTAAAAATTCCTAAAACTAGTATGTTTAATTTTGGGGAGTAAACTGTAAGCCACGCCGAACATCAGGAATTGAATAAACATACTACTGGGTGTATCAAGGAGCGGCCAGGCTCTTTAAATCGACCGCAAAAATCGGTTTCTTAACCTATCGCGCTACGATTTTGTGCAACGTTGCCCACAGGTGGTGATTTTTTTTATAACATTTGCAAAGAGCGAACTTACCTGAGGAAAAAGTCAACAAAGAGAAAGGCTTAACTCCTATGGAAACGTAGAGAAGCCACCAGCCTTCAAACAATAGGGCGCCGTTCGGCACGGGAGACAAGAGATGGCGCAAGCGGTCGCGACGCCAACTGCCGCCAACGAACGAGCATACGGCGCCGAGAGCCGGCGTCATTAGCAGACCATCTTTTCGACTCAAAAGCGGCGCGCGTTCCGCAGGCGGCGACAGCCGCAGAACCAAAAACAGGCGCGGTAACAAGAAGGAACTGCAAAGCAGACGACATAAGTACCCCGAACAATACGTCAAAATAACCCAACAAACCATTTTCTTAATCGATTATGTGTCCATTCTAGTGTGTTTTATTAAGTAAGGATGATAAAATCATGCATTGGCAACTGACATCGAAAAAGCTCGCGCCGCTTTTGAGTCGAAAATATCGTCTGCTATTTGACGCCGGCTCTCGGCGCCGTATGCTCGCTCGTTGGCGGCAGTTGGCGTCGCGACCGCTTACGCCATCTCTTGTCTCCCGTGCCAAACGGCGCCCTATTGTTTGAAGACCGGTGGCTTCGCTGCGTTTCCATAGGAGTTAAGCCTTTTCTTTTTCTTTTTTTCTTTTTTCCTCGGGTAAGTTTGCTCTTTGCAAATTTTATAGTAAAAATGCGCCACTTCTGGGCAACGCTGCACAAAATCGTAGCGCGATAGGTTAAGAAACCCAATTTTGCGGTTGACTGAAAGTGCCTGGCCACTCCTTGATACACCCAGTAATTCGCAAAATATTTATGTAAAATTTACTAATTACTTCTAGTTAGTGAAAATAAATAAATGGTTTTAGTTAGACATTTGCTGTGCGTCATCAGAAACCGCTAGAATCAGTCAATTTTAGGATGACTTGAAGAACGTGGAAAAAGTGGGAGTGCACGAAATTTAACACGCGAGAGCAGACGGTAAGCCGCCGATTCTAAAGCGCAGATGATATTCTGATCACTCGCGTTATCGCGCCCCCGGTGGACTTTTTTTTTTTTTTTTGACAAGACGAATATGATTGTGGGCCGATGCGGCGTTATTTTAACAAACTTGTGGTGGAAAAGAAAGGATATAGGAATTGGCTTAATTTCAACTTCTTTAGCGTCCCAAAATAAAGGCCACAGTGACCTGCCATGCTATTTAAAAGTTTCAAGTGTAGGTAAGGTATATTTCTAAAGGAGGAACTTACCTTGTTCAGTCCCTATTTCTTCAGTTATACTCAGCCTTCCATATTTCTGCAAAACAAATATAGCACCTATAACACTTCTCATGTTCATATACACCGTGATATGTTGGAAAATCAGGTGGGGAAACAGCTAGAACACTAAATGATTACGCAGAGACAGGACTGGACACACAAAAAGCTGACAAACACAAACGCGCGCGCGCGCGCACACCCACGCCCGCACACACTCGTGTACACACACGCGCGTACAAACACGCGAACGCGCACGCACGCACGCACACACACACACAGACATTGATAAAACAAGGAATACATCGCAGAATTTAAAGCAATACGAATGCAAATATGTTCCAAAAGCATGGGGGTAGTCATAATGAAATAAGTTTACTCTGGCTTAACACAACACAAATACAACAACAACAACACAGACGTTTCGCCACCTATCCGGGTGGCATCATCAGTATGCACTGGCCCGGTGGTGGGGAAAGTCAAAGCCAGTCCACTCAAATCCAACAGGTCCCCGTACACGTCCGGTAGGGGGCCATGGTTTGTGTTGCAGGCCTTGGGGTCAAGGCGGATAAACCACGATTCCACGAGCTTCCTGGGGCCCCTAATGCTGCTCACGAGCAAAGGTCGCCGCATTGTCAAAGTCAAACGTATGCCCAGTGTTCCAGCTAAGGTCCACGAGCTCGTATTTACTTATCGTGGCGTGCGTGGCCTTCACCACATTCCTTCTGCACTCCTTAAGCCGGGTGCTTCTCCGTCTGCCGGTTTCTCCAATGTACACCCGTGAGCGATATGAAGGTGAACAGCTTTCTTCTTGTTTTTGACGCTCCTACAAGTTTTGGAACAAGCTCTGTTCCAGAAGGGGCTAGAACGCAAAGTTTAGACCCCAAGCCACGTACCATTTGAGACGTTGAGAGTTAATATAGCTTTAGCCGGGGAGCCGTAAAACAGGCAAGAAACCAGGTAAGGTCTTCACCTTCATATTGCCGGCGGGTGTACCTGCCGTCGCAGTCAACTGTATACGGTCCATTCGTCACATGCGCACTCGTCACAGGACGATGGGTCACAGGACGATTCGTCACACAGGAACATTCGTCATAGGACGACTCGTCACGCGGCCAACCCGTTCTGGAATAGTTCGTCCCCCAAAAAATATATTGTTCAATTTGGTTCGGGCGGACAAAGTGGCTCACCTCATATCTTAGTATGTCTTTGGCTTCTGAAAGGCGAAGAATTTGTAACAAACGTTTTAGCTTCTGGTTTGATCCCGAACATTGAACGTTGTTTCAGCCTGACAAAGTGGGTCACCTCTTATCTTAGCATGTCTTTCGCTTCTCAAGGTCGAAGAATTTGTAACAGACGTTTTAGCTTCCGGGTCCGTCCCGAACGGTGAATGGGGAGGCCATATAAAAGCGACTATTTTTGAACTCGGACTATTTTCAAAAGGATGGAGGTGATCGCTACAGAGAGAGGTGGAGCCATGCAGCTGCACGAGGGGTACTCGTACACATGCAGCAGAAAGAATTCCGATACCTATTGGTTTTCTCGAAGAGGTGTATGCAAGGCAAAGCAAAAACTGATGTGGCTGCCAGTCGGATTATTGCTCGTTCAAGACAGCAAATTAGATCAACCTGCTGAAGAGTCGTAATATATGATGAAAGGAAAAGGGATGAGTATTGTAAGATTAGTGTTTCTAACCATTGGTTTATGTCACAGTGGAGACGTCGGAAACTCCTCATCAGGGAATGTAAGCAGTTGTTGAAATTTACAATTTACCATCGTCCCCTGCCCGATTGATGTGACCAGTTGCTCCGCATGACGAGCCATCCTGTGACGAATGCTCCTATGTGACGAATCGTCCTGTGACAAATCGTCCTGTGACTAGTGCGCATATGACGGATTGTCCTCATCCCGCCGTCAACACAGTTCACCTTGTAAACCACACGTGTCAGGGCATTGGCGGTGGTAATGTCTTTCGGCTTGAAAAACGCGTTCCCCAAAGTACACAGCCTTGAACATAGACCGGATGCCCAAAGGGGTCAAAGCTCTTCTAATCAAGTTCGAGGTTCCCCGGACATAGAGAATACACATTACCGACTCCTCATTTTGCCTCCTATGTCCACTCTGCACTGTTGCATGCGCTTATGCGTGTCAATTATGAAGGATCCTGATAATTGCGCCTACCCAAGGAAGTGGAGATCCTTGTCAGTTTTCGGGACCGGAGATCATTGTTTGAAGACAACACATCGCAACGCGACAACACTGTCCGTACCACGGCGCGCTTGTGTTCTGCCGGGTGATGGGAATCAAAACACAAAACATTTCCGCTGTCACAAGGTTTACGGTACACTTCAGTGTCTACGGCACTACCACCCACCCGGCGCATCAATACGTCCAAAAACGGCAGCACACAGTCTCTCAGTTTCACACGCCAAGTGGAAACCACGCAAGTTCACCTTTCTCATGATTAAAAAGTGTCATTTTTCTTTGTTATGAAATGTGATTGAAGGACTGCTTATGCATTCTTAACTTTTTTCGATAGCTGCACTTCGTTAGAGCTTAAGTTCATACGCTGCCCACGCTACGAAGTAATGGGACCAATCAGACAACTTCAAAAGCGCAAGTCACTGGGCATTTATTTTTATGATTGGTTCAGTGATAATGAAACACGTAGTGAAACATGTCGAACACCATTATGGTGCGCTTTTGAAGATCTCTGACCGGTCTCATCAGCTCGTAGCGTCGGCTGCGTCTGGCCTTATTGTGAAACTTGAAGTAAAGTGCCTCGAGCATCTCTCGTAGTTGCAGAGTTTTGTTCTTGCAAGAATGCTACACTCACACGTTTTGCAGTGGGCTGAAAGGTGTCCTGCTGATGTGCTCTTCAACGCCACTGCGTGTTCTCTTGTTCTAACACTAATACATTCGCACGTTTTGCCCACCTAACACTTGTCGCACGAATAATGAATGCGGTAGACTACTCCTATTTCGCACTGAGCAAATCTCGTATGAGCAACGTTGTGTGCCTTCTTCTGCTTAGTTCTTTTATTTTCTTATTCACCCATGGACTAGTGTGTTTGGCGCAGAGCATGTCACATGCACGTTCTGTCGCCCGCTATCTTTTTTAATCCATGAGTGATCTCGTAAACGTATGAGATCACCGGGATTTTCTTTCGAGTCTTTTCAGATCTGTTCCTTTCCTACCTGCTGACGTGCGTTCCAGTCTCTTGGAAATATTTTTGTACACGCCTTCTAGGAAATCATCCGGACATATACAATGTTCGTAGTCGAGACATTTGCCTCGCTAAGCATGGCTCAATCTGATGTACATGCTGTTTTGTTGTTGCAAGTTGTTTCCCCACCATCAACGACCATGTACGAAGTATGTACCTCAACTAAAACCGGTGACCAGTTTATATGGTTAATTAAAAAGCCTCAAACCACCAAAATCTAAGTTAGCAAAGAAACTAGACATCATCATCATCATCATTTATTATTCCTTGAAGGCCCAGGGGGCATTATACAAGGGAGTGAACACTTCAAAAACAAACAAATAACACAACTATTTATCAACAAAAACACGCTGCAATCTAGTTATAGGTTAGAAAAAATAAGCTAATGGCTGCAGAAAATTTTTTAGTGTCAGATAAGGAAACAATTACGTCAGGCAGTGAGTTCCAGTCGTCAATGGCCAATGGTAAAGTAGACATTTGGTGAGTAACGGTTGACGATGAAATTGGACGGAGTTTACAAGAATGGTCGAGACGAGGGAAAATGCGGTAAGGAGGCGATAGCAAACTCTGTCTGAGATGACTGTTGTAATAAAAGATCCGATGAAGAAGAGAAAGACGAGACACCCTGCGGCGGTGAGAAAGAGTGTCAAGGTTAGCTGATTGGCGAAATCCTGATATGCTTGCGTAAGGGGAATAGTCGGAATAAATAAAACGGAGGGCTCTGCTTTGAACGGATTCCAGGTTGTTAGTTAGGTATGACTGCCACGGTGACCATATGGAAGAGGCGAATTCTAGTTTAGTTCTGACCAAGGTAGTATAAGCTAGTTGTTTTACTGGGGATGTAGCTTGTCTGAGGTTACGGCGAAGAAATCCGAGAGTGCGGTTAGCATCGGCAACGACAGATGTTATGTGAGTGATCCATGACAGGTCAGATGTCAGATGAATTCCTAGATATTTATAGGATGAACAAGCAGTTACTGGGATGCTAGAAAGGTGGTAAGAGGAGGATAAAACATGCGGACTGCGGGAAAAGGATAGCGATTTACATTTATTATAGTTTAAAGCCATTTGCCATTTATGACACCACTGAATTATAAGTTGGAGATCGTTCTGCAAGATTAGTTGATCGTGACGTGAATGAATTGGTCTATAGATGACACAGTCATCGGCGAACAAACGTACTTCAGAGGTGATGCCATGGTGGAGGTCATTAATGTAGATTAAAAAAGAAGGGGGCCAAGAACGGTTCCTTGAGGGACGCCAGACGTTACAGTGCTTGTGGTAGATTTTACATTGTTAACAGAAGTGTACTGAGTGCGATTAGTGAGGAATTCAGAAATCCAATTGACTACAGAGGGATTATTTCGGTTAGTTCGTTTACCACCATTATATTTTAAACTTTATTGACGTGAAGAAGTTCTGCCGATGTAATCTGTTCATGTCCCTAATTTTAAACTCAAAAATACAAAGGTGAAAGTTTAACATCATTAAAACATAAAAGCTGAAAAAATAGTTTAGTGCGACATTACGTTTCTTGGTAGGCACCGGACTCCTGAGAATATTAAATTCTAAACTGAAAAATATTTAGAAATTAATACAATACATAAATGCATAGGGGGTTTAAATCGACTCAGCTAAGAAAGTTGTTTAAAAAAAAACATGCAGTAATTTTTGTATTTTTTTTTTTTTACTATAATAAATTGCTTATTTGCAGATGTCGATGAGGACTTCACTGTTCTTGAACCGTTCGGAGGCGAGACACTCTATCTTAAAATCGGTAAGTTGAGGCAGTATTTTATTGATCTTCTTTGTAAAGAAAACATATGCGATAAGCGTCACAGTTGAAATGGTAAAACTTTTAATCTTCCGTACTGCTCGGAGATCGTGGACTTTTTATAAAAGAACGAGCATAACTACTATTTTTCATTACTTCACAATAAACGAGCCACACGCATACGTAAAAGAAAATCATAAATTGTAAATGTATATGTTTTGTTGTCACAATTGCTTAAAGTAATCAATTGTGGCAGATGCAAGCCTAACCGAACTGCTGAGTTTAAACTTATGGTTCTTTATTTTCCAACCGACGTAGAGCCAGCATTTAAGTGGCATAACTTAATGATGTACTGAAAATAATTCAACAATATATTATAATATAACACACCATTACGTCATGCATCTCAATCTGCATTCGTCGGCGCTTAGACAAATTGTGTTATGAGCGACATTTAGAGTTTAAAGCGAAGACGACTTCCAAGCGCTTCTACTTTGCTCGAGTGATGTTGCAAGATAATTAGTACAGCTTTCGTGATTCATCCACTTATAATAAGTTCTCACATTGTTCTCAACAAGTTACAATGGAAGATATTTATTGTCATGGCCTTCCATGCCTTCCCTTAACAAGTACAGATCTAAAACTAATAGGCCAACAGCTTCCTTTATAAAGTCACTCACTTGACGATATGTAATCTGTTTTTATTAGTGTTTTATCAAAATGGTCGACAATGCCCAACTGTTTCATTTCAGACATCACCAGACCGAGCCATAGTACCGTCTACAAGATATACGACGAAGATTTCGAGTGTGAGAATGCCAAGGAACTTTTAGAGAAGGTGTGTCCGGACCCGTGCAACATGACGCTGAGTCGACAGAACTCTCCAGTGATTGAAACACAAATGAGTTCGGAGGCTCCGTGTTACTGTCTAGCCCTTGTTGGTTACTTTGATTTGTCATGTTATGCAAGCTGATCAACTACACGTAATCCAGGAAAAAAGTAAATATACATTGAATCTAAAAGAAATACTTTGTGTGATTTAATATTTGTCCGCTTTTTAAATCATCCAACTACGTAATTTTATTTGCCGTCGTCCTTAGTGTAATCCCCAGATTCCCGCGTCAGGTAGCCTGCTTCCACAGTACCATATATTGTGTTTCGTCATTTAAGAAATCCAGCCAGTGAGCGCCTTTTACTCACTGACTTACTCATGGTGAACTCAAGAATAAATTTCAACAACGTGCGGTACTATTAAAGGATCTTCAAGAAGGAAGTGGACGTGGCTGGCATAAATGACAGCCCTAGCCAACCTGAAATCATTTAAGACTTAAAAAAAACCGTGGGTGTGCTCGGCTTACGTCGTTTTCAGTTCAAAGAAAAAGTGGTAAACTTTTATTATCGAAATCCCTCTCTTCTTGTTTAGGGACATCTTTCAATTTAAGTTTCCTCCGCTTCCTTGTATTTGCGGTGAGTTGCTTCCACTTGGAGGCAAGACCGCGCCTACACTTCGTTTCAAGTCAGAGCGCAGTCGATGCGACGAGGCGGTGAGCTCTATCAATTAGCGCTAAATGAGCAACGTTACGGCGTCTGTCGTCTTTCTGTGTGTTTGCTATCACGGGATAAAGCAATCAAGGGCACACCGCGCGTTTGACCTTCCATTTTAAAAGCATAGCATTTAGCGGGCCAGCACCTAGAGCTTCTGTCCATTGAACGTATACGTCAAGCAAGGACGCCGAATCAGGAAGAGGTGTAGGCCTCAAAGAAGGTAGGAAAGGGCTCTCAAGTGCTCAAGCCAGGAGGTGAAAAGAGAGCGAGGTGGTGAGAACGAAGCGAGGAGAATACCAAATACTTGGCGAGGAAATCGAAATATGGCCGGCGACCTTTGCAGCTTGTTTTCCCCAGAGCTCGGTGTTTACCCAACACAAGAACGTGGACTTGATTCTTTTATATAGCGTGAAATGCGTGGACAATAAACGAAGTGGCGTTGGCAGGACGCGAGAGGCCGGATCACTCCCGAAAACAGTCGTCAGAGGATGCGAGTGCGACCCGTTGCGGCAGCCGAGCGCTGCTTCGTTGTTATGGTTGTCCACATGGGTGTTGTCCTAAAGTTAGCCTCTTGGAGCGCAGCGGTTCAATCTTCTCCCCAACGGTTGATGACAGAATAAGAGTGGAGGACCAGCTCTTCCCGCAAAGCCCTCCACTCTTTGCACTTCAGCAGGCCGAATGCTGGAGAGGAGGCGAGTTCCTCCTGGGATCCTCTCGAGCTTTCACCCTGACTCTGCACTCTTAATGCTGGCCAGGCTATGAACGTCACGGCCATAGCCGTGACGTTCAACGTTTTCAGGACTTAGCCGCGAACTGATCCGGCCCCGTCAAAGTTGCCGTGTACAACGTCACGGCTGCTGTTCGCCCCTTCCCTCTTTGATGGTGCGAATGGCTATATAGGTGGCTCCGTAGGCGGCCCTGTAATTTTTGGCGGCCCGTTTGTGCAGGGCCGGCAAAAACGGGCCGGCTATGCGCGTAATAGCGGAAAAAAAGACTCTGCTCTCCGCTAGATGGCGGCAGTTGCGGCCACCCAGCGTGCCCCGCGGGCGCAGCCAGCGCATTTCTCTTCTCGTTGTGCAAGGACGACGAATTTTGAACGTACGAAGTACGAATCTAATCGGAAGCATCTGCGGGTGACGTTTGTTTTCTTATCATGGTGATGGAAGCCTATGTTAGAGTGTGCGCCGAAGCCGCGGGACAGTGAGTTAGTTCTTCAGGATGCTCACGCCGAAGGATATCAAAGGCGGGCGGTGTAACCATGACGGAACATGTGAATTCGATGGCTTCACACGGCCCGCTGATCTGGCGGCACGACCAGCACGATCACCACTTCTGGGCCAACTTGGCTGGTGCTATTACTGCGGGCACAGTCCTCTTCAGCACAACCGACTGGGTAATTATGTAGCTCACTGGCTAATAACGGAATAGAGTCAAGTGTTGAAAGAGTTCCTAACTAGTAACTTTTGTTCTCGTTAACAGAGGACATCTTGGACCCTCTCCTGGATGATACAGGTATCTATACACAATATTTTTGTATTCTAAGAAGCACGTTTGAAATCACCTCTTTTCATATTATTCGGATACCGGCTGGCGTCGCCGGTGGAAAGCGGAAAACAGGTTTACTTCATTTCACCTTAGCATGGACTTACCACAACGGCTACAAGCGCGGACTCTTCGCGTCTGACGCCGGCTCGGATGCGCACAAGCACTCGTGGAGGGTGACAATTTTTAAAGTTCTCGGGTCACAGTCGCAGCCCTTACGGTTTGCCTATGGTAAGCTGAGGCAAATAAAGCTAGCCGGTTATGCCTCAACGGTGGCCACCAGCATTTTCCAGCGACAAGGTGTAAATAGTTTATAGGGGGTGCTTTTTTCTTGCCGAAGTGTCCGCCGATAGAGCACGGCGTATACGGCGCACTCATCAGCTTGCCGTCCGAGGTATATAGTCGTGCGTCTCGGCCGGCGTCGACGATCGCGTTGAGCAAAGGAGGACGGCCACACAAGGAACATTTATACTAAAATTGATGATGAATGTAACATCTACAATACACTAAGTTTGTCCTTGTGCGTGCACCCTTCTTTGCTCACGCGACCGTCGACGTCGGCCGAAACGTTCTTTCTGTGTGAATGAGCCTTCAGGGGAGACTCGCGTCCCTGCGCTAGACGTCCAAGCGTGACATGTGAGGACAGTCTCCGCCCACCGCGTCGCAGCCTACGACGTACCGCTGTCCGCAGTGAAGGGGTGCCACACTGATTGCTTTAAAGCATGTTGAGCTTTAATCGGTACGCGCTCGGAAGCGAGAAAGACAGGCAGGCGTTCTACGCACGCCCGAGCAAAGAGAATATACTCGGGTGGCTGTGTCTCAGATGGCTTCATTCCAGCTGTCGCTGTCCACCATCTTACGCAGAAATCTTACCAATTTTTTATAAGTTTGTGCTCATGATGTAACGAAGTATACATGTTAGATCTTATTTCAGGCACAAAGTTGGGGTCGAATTTGGATTATTTATAAAAAAAAAAGATTTGTGTTGGTGCAACTGCGCGAACCGCAAGTTGCACACATTTTTGTCCTCATGTTATTAGAAATTGAAACGTCTAAGGCGGAAACTAACCTTTTCCAACTTATCGGAGGTAGCATGCCTGACTCCTTTCCATTTCCCTACATCTTAAGTAATGCAGTATAACGTTTTGGTGACACTCTAAGAATAAGCTTTTATTAGGCTAACTGAATTTAGGAAATGTATTGTATTAAACAATATTTTTGAAAAAAGTCAAACTATCTGTTTTACAATATTTGACGCAGTTTAGCAAGGTGTTTACCCTGACCTGACCATACTTTTAAATTTAGTAATTACAGAAAGTTAATTATTCAAAATCTTTGACACCATAATTATCCAAACGTCAAATTTTATGAATTTTCATATTAAACAAAAATAGCTGTTTATGTGCGACGTGTAGTTTTTGAGCAAACGATTTAGTCGGTGTTTCATGACACAGCCTGTATGATATAGCCATGAACCTGTAGATCCTGGCAAGTGGACAGCCTCAGCTCCCCTTCCTGGTGGCGTCGAAATTTACTGTTTTGTTCCCACTCTGCAAACTGCCACCAAAGCTCTATTCATATGACGTCAGACTGCTTTTTAATGTCCAGTAACTAAACACAAGCATGGCCGCCGAGAGCAAATGCGGTTATCTAATTGGCGAATTTGTTTTCGCTTATTTTGTTTTCCGCAGAGCTCACGAATAAACGTTTTGTTAGCGGCCATGTTTGTGGCCGATGACTCAACATCTGTATAGACTCTAACATCCAGCAAGCTACTTTCTAAAAAAACCAGCTGTTTGCTAAATTTTAAAACGTAATTAAGATACAAGACATGTTCTCTCTCCCTTATTCTCTTATAATAAAATGCTGAAAATTCTTAATCGCAGCGGCATCATGCCTTGATGACAGAGGCAACTGGCCTTCGGACGTGCCGCGGACACCCGTCTTGTGGCACGAAGCTCCGGCAGACTGCAACACACTTGGCTCGGAGAGCGCACCTGCAACTGCGGCGGGTCCTAGTTCACCAAGTGTGTCAACTGAAAGCAACGGCCATGCTTCCACCAAAGTTTCAGCAAGTGACACAAGTTTTCATATACTTTTCTATTTTATTGTTTGAATGTGGTATTTATTACAACAAAGCACCACCTGTATCTTCAGCTCTGCATCTAATTTAAACAAATAAATGGATTGTATACCTGCGGACCCACTGTTCTTTCAAATGTTTAGAATCCATCGGCCTTGCCCTTGAAACAATTCCTGTATATTTACTTTCCCCTAGAGCACTCGGGAAGTGAATCGCTAAAGTATACAAATTGAGCTTGGTAATGATTTTCCAATATATTTTGCGACTCAAAAATAAAGTTGCGACGTGACTATGTGCATGACGTCTTACAAGAAGACGTCAGGCTCAGTGCCACGTCACAGCTTCATTTTTACGGTGAAATTTTCCTGTACTTCTCATTCGCCTGGCTTTCTTCGTGCATCACAGTCCTGGACCCTCCGAGATACTCTGCGGGGAAATAGTCGACAGGACATTTTTTATAGCCAGCAGAAAACGGGCCACCTAGAAAACGGGCCACCTAGTACACAGGCCAGCTAGAAAACGGGCCAGCTAAAAAACGGGCCGGCAAGATCCAACTTGTCACGGCAAATTTTGGGGCCACCTAAAAAGGGACGGCAAACGGGCTGGCAATTTTAGGTGGCCCCAAAATTTGCCGTGACAAGTTGGATCTCATTTGTCACGGCTATAGGTGGCTCCCTAGGTGGCCCCAGATTAAGAGTGTATGCTTGATGGTTTCATGGGAGGGGCTTGTCACGTATTCATTAACCAGTCAAAGACCATATAAGAATGCATTCCACTATGCTCATTTGCATTAAACAGCGCGCATTCAGCTTCACATCGCCTATCAGAGCAGACAGCCCACTTCCGAGAACACGTGCGGATTGGCACATTTCGATTCCGACCACGTGGCCGCGCGCGGTGGCAGCTCCTCGTAAGATGGCGAAGGCGAAGACGAATGTGACCCCGAGAAGCAGAAACCGCGCGTCAAGCTTTCGTGCAGGGTTTTGCTGCGCCGAAGCCTGCCGCTAGAATCTAACCCGCAGCCCGGGAAGCTGGGCCGGGGGCCCCGATTATCCTGAGGAGAATCCGCACAAGCACCCCGTGTACACCAGCCGGGCGGACGACTCTGGAAGGCATCGGACGTCCGGTCTGCAAGACGCAACTACTGTAGGGAAGTCAAGACAATTATCCTCGAGCACATGCTGTCTATTTAAGGAAACCGAGCCAAAGAGGCCCTCGCATTAGAGGTCAAGTAGCCTGCCTGTGGGACTTCCCGCCCAGTCCACCAGCCATTCATGGGCCGATCACCGTGCGCTCGCTCTTAGACTTTTTGCGTGAGTCGGGTCTGGAGGTGTACATCTAAATTTCCCCTCCCGTACTCAACGTGTGTGTAATATATGTCCTAGGACGTCCAAGCCTCGCAGCCATCGACGTGCTCCCTTACCATTTTCTCTTCTTTTTGTGGCGTAATAAACGTGCATTACTACTACTACTACTGGGCCATGTTTCAGATAAGGGTCGAACAAGAACTTCCGATCGGCATTATTAATTCTTACGAAACAATATATGTTGTTTGTGCGCCAAAGAAAACGTTACCACTTTTTTTACTTTTTTGTAATACAAATTGTTTTTTTGGAACAAAAAATTCCAAAGTCGCTCTCGAGTGGGCGTTTCGCGACTCGAGCGAAGTCGGCACCTTGAATAGTTATAAACACTAATTGTTTTTTTTCGGTGGAGCTTAATATATATTGTGTAAAAAACTCATAGACCTCAATGAGTAAAAATGTTTTTGTTCAGTTGTATTTTGCAATAAAAATCACAAACATGACTCATAATGCAAAGTAGTCCATATTCAGAGCTTTGTAACTCGGCATTGAAAATTCCGTAAACATTTTATGGCTGAGCATTCGTGAAGTTTTTATTCAAACTTAAAGCGCGCAGCCTTCACGAAAAGTTACACAAACGTAGTCAGTTTACTCATTCTTCAATATCTTGAAACCCATGATAACAAAAGGCCATCTTCAATTTCGTTCTGAGTCTTCACAACTAAAGGACAATATTGTGCCCTATCAGGCTCCTTAAAACATAATTCAGCTATTTGTTCTTCTTTATTTACGGCATGCGCCAATACGAACGAATTAGCAGAACTGCCGTTACTGGAGTACAAAAAAGATAATATTTTGCCGATTTCGAAGAAGGGCAAGAAAATGGCCGAATGAATATACTAAGTTTCTGACCAGACAGTACAGTGACAGGAGTTTGTTCAAAATGAGCTGTTCAAAAAAAAGTATGTTTCAGTTTTATACTAAAATACAAGTGCCATGAACAATAAGGATACTGTGCCCGAATTCTCGATTATCCCAACCATCTTGTTTACAAAAGCCGGTGTGTGAACGAATTTGAGAGGCTCCACTTGCACTCCTCTTTTTATTGAACCGAGATCGAGTTTGATGGCGTTAAATTAACACGCGAGGTAATGGCACCACAATAAGACTGCCCCTCTGTGTGACCGGGAAATAGAAGGGCGCAACGAAACATTGGTGACATGTGAGATGCAGTTGAGATCTTCCGTTTCACAGGAGTGCCCAAGCTGCGAGCGGTGTCTTCGTGAGTTCCGCCTGTGATGGCTCTTGTTTGTCTACGGATCCTTCGCAGTTTTTACGGCTGACCATCACAGTTCGAAGTGCGTGTTTTGCGCTGATTACTTGGAAAGGTGTGTGGTGGCCCACTACCCAGGCAGCACAGACACGTTGAAAAGACGTCGAAAGAAGCGTCGATGACGTCAGGAACCACATGTCGAAAGAACGTCGAAAGTCTGAACGTCAGGTCCCTTCGACGTAATATGGAAAGGCTAATGTCTGGAAAAAAGCGTGGATTTTACGTCGACATAACGTCCCACTTAACGACCTTAGAACGTCGAGTGCACGTCTGAATTGGACGGGAAGTCAAGTGATAACGTTATATCAACATTGACACAATGTCCCATTTAACGACCATAAAACGTCGAGTATACGTCTAAACTGAACGGGATGTCAATTGAGAACGTCATATTAACGATATCATAACGTCCCATTTAACGACATAAAATGTCGAGCGCACGTCTGTGATAACGTTATGTCAACGTTGAAATAACGTCCCATTTAACGACCATAAAACGTCGAGCATACGTCGAGACTGAACGGGATGTCAATTGATAACGGTCTCAACCTGGGTCACCGTGGAACAATGGAGTCAACCGGATCTGGCTTCGTTGCTCGAAGGTATGTTCGCGAAAGCATGTATATTCGGACGGAATAGACCATTTGCTAAATCCCCCAAGCGCCCCGGCCCGCAGTCCAGGAATCATGGGAACGGTGTTCTAAGAAAATTTTATTGACATCATTTCACTGGAACGCTGTAAGAACCAACGACATCAAAGCATACTACAGTACAGATTTACACGACCTTCGTGTACGGTAAGAAATCTTGTCGACCATCGTCGCAGGAACTCCTGCTCTCCAAGCACCTGAAGCTCATTTTCTAAATGCTGGACTACCATAACATACGTTTCTTTAATCAGAGGGTATTGCGTCCGTATCCTACGTCCCCGCCGTATTGCGCGGCAGCGTGACCTCCATAGGACGAAGCGTCCTATGGCAAACACTAGATTCGCATAACTGTTAGGCTGACGGTGCGAAAAATACGATAGAGAAAACACTCTCGCGATAAGTACCCAGAACGTCCGAGCTACAACACATTCATTGAATACGTGGTTGTTGCTTTCTGCGTGAGTGCAGTTGGGACAGGTGTTATCAGCTACTCTGCCCCATCGCTGAAGACGGTCAGCTGTAGGCAGCACGGACCAACCCATGCGCCACTGAAAGTCGCGCACTTCCGGTGGTAGCGATAAATTAACAAGTTGCCCCCAGGGTGTAGAGACCGCTGCTTGGGCGCGGTTTGCAGGTATGGTCTGGGCCGCCAATTGCTCAGACAACCGAGACACAGTCTCCTCTTTGACGTCCAAATCCGGGGATACGTTGCTTACTTCTTTCTGGATTCTCACCAGCGCTTTGTAGTACGGTACTGGCGTTTCTGCCGTCGGCCCGGCATTCCCAAGCCCCCTCGGCAGCAAGTGTCTCTTTAAGGGTCCCAAAAAATACATGACGAGTGGACGGGCCAGGCAGTCTACATTATCTAACACAGTCTGTACGGTGCGCAGTGCTAGGAGACGGCTTGTTTTCTCAACATCTGGGATACTCCAACCGCCCAGATCTCGCGACAGGCGCATTACCTGCCTGCACACAAGCTCATTCTTCTCATCCCACAGAAAACGGAAGATCATGGAATTGAGACAGGCTGTCTGAAAGGGGGACGGGAGAGCAACGCGTGCCACGTACCACACCCGTGCTAATATCATGCATTTTAACAAGTACACCTTGTCACACATGGGGAGTCCAAAAGGACTCGCTCTGGTGAGCTTTTCTTGTACTTCTCGCAGCAATTGGGGCCATTGTTCCCTAGATATACCACGTCCAGTAAAAGACACCCCAAGAAGTGTCAACTCCGCTTCTGCTCTTAGGTTTCCAGGAAGAGGTACCCTCGGGGAGCCCACGTTCAGCACCTTTGTCTTCTCCGTGTTCAGTCGTGCACCGGATGCAGCGGCGTACTTGTCGAAAATGTCAAAGGCCGCCGTGATGCTCTCAGTGTCGGTGACGTAAAGAGTAATGTCGTCGGCATATGCTGAAACCTTCACCTGTTCCGAGCCAGGAAGAGGCAGTCCTCTGATGCGAGGACATGAACGAAGCTGGTGCAGGAGGGGTTCGATACAGAGGACAAATAGTAGCGGCGACAAGGGGCAGCCTTGTCGCACTCCTCTTGTGACAGGGAAGCTATTTGTTTGCTGACCGTTGATCATCAACGTACTTGTGTTGCCGGTGTACAGTCGTCGTATCATCGCCGTGAAGGCGTCTGGAAGACCAACCGCCTCAAGCACTGCATAGAGATACTCATGTTCCACTCGGTCGAAAGCTTTTGCTTGATCTAAAGAAACAAGGTAGCCACTTATTGACTTTGCCGCTGAGTACCACAGTAGATCACGGGTCAAAAGCAAGGATGAAGTAATATTGCGTCCCGGAACCGCGCAGGTCTGGGTGGGATGTACTAATAGCTCCATGACGTTACCCAGTCTGCTGGCGAGAGTCGATGTTAAAAGCTTGTAATCTCCATTAAGAAGTGAAATGGGGCGCCAAGAATGTGGAGATCGGAGGTCACATTCACTTTTCGGCAGTAATACCACTATAGACTGGTGGAAAGAATCCGGAACCTGTCCTTCTTCCATTATCAAGTTTAAAATTCTCACCACAGCTGCGCCAAGAACATTCCAAAAAGCCTTATAGAACTCCGCAGGGAGCCCGTCGCTCCCTGGCGCAGCGCCACTTTTCATCTTAGACAGGACCTCGTAGAGCTCTAAAGCCGTGAATGGCGCGCCGAATCGGTTTCTTGACACATCAGGAAGCGTCGGAAGTTGCTGCAGTAGAGTGACGTCCTCTGATAGTCTAGTTGCGGGGTCAACAGTCACATCTTTTCTAAAGGCTTCTGTGAAGTGTGCCACAAATTCCCTTTCAATGTCCTGGGTGTCTTCACTAATGCTGCCATCATGCAAGAGCACAGCGCCGACACGCCTACTGGGACTTGTTATCACTCGATCCTCGTGCAAAAATCTAAGAAAAGCCACGCTTGCTTGCGGGAAAGACTGTGCCCTCGCTACTGTTGCTGTTGTCGACATCGCTCGGAGTTGCCGAGTGTGCCGCTCTTGCAGTACACACAGGTAGCTTTGCATAAGAAGGGAGTTCGGGCCGCCACGCCGAACCATGCGAATGCGATGACGGATGTCCGCAAGGATTTGTGCCTGACGCTTGAGTTTCTCTTTGCCTGCTGCAATGCACAGAAAACGCCACCTCACCTTCAGGTCGTCCCAGCTATTCGGTGACACCGGGAACTCCGTGAGAGACTGGGCGATACCTGCAGCAAGCGCCTGCACAGTTTCCTTCTCTGCGAGCAGGCTCGCGTCGAAACGCCATGTTCCTCGACCAGTTCGCCCAGGGAGCCGAAGAGTGACCCTAAAGGGAAAGTGGTCACTGAC
Organism: Ixodes ricinus; assembly: GCA_037355805.1. Lineage (NCBI taxonomy): Eukaryota > Metazoa > Arthropoda > Arachnida > Ixodida > Ixodidae > Ixodes > Ixodes ricinus. The sequence continues at coordinate 92,750 of JAZHYW010000920.1, forward strand.
AGACACTGGCAGGTCGAGCACTTCTGCAATCTGCACCGCCGATTCTAAAGCTCGTGGCACGTAACAGCGGTCAAGTCGTGTTTGCGAACTTCCTCGAGCCCAGGTAGCCACAAAGGACGCGCCATGCAGAAGGGACCACGTGTCTGTCATGCCAAAACTTTCAATGAGGCGTTTTAGCTCTTTGGCGTTATAAGTAGAGCGTCCACGCCCAGGTCCGCGCACGTCGGTATTAGAGTCCAGCACACAATTAAAATCTCCTGCCATAATAACAGGCCACCCACACAAGAAAAGCGCCTCTAGGTCGTGAAAAAAGCTATTCGTTAATGTTCCATTCGCTGGTGCATAAATGTTAATTAATCGATATTTCTGCCCATTTGCAAAAAAATCGAAACACAAAAAACGTCCATCTGGATCATAAATTCGAAAGTTTCCACTCAAGAATCGTGAGTTTAAAACAACAATTCCCACTCCATTCATGCGGGACGGCGCGTAAGAAAAGAAGCATTCCACATTAAAGTGGGTTTTGAACGCATGCACTTGCCTATAGGCAGTGAAGTTTGTTTCTTGTAACAGCAAAAAATCGCAGCGTGTAACTTGTGCGAAAGACATTACTTCCACTTGTTTCGTGAAAGAACTAAAACCGCGCACATTTAAAGTGATAATTCTAAGGGCTATCTTAAAGAAGATGCCATACCATGTTGTCTGTGGTTTGCGCCTAAGTTGCGTCGTCACGTTTGTCCTTTGACCTGCCGGCGGCACCGGGTGCTGACCGGCGGGGTTTCTTCAATTTGGTCACGTTGTCTCGTTCATCAGCCGATGCTGACGATACATTTTCGGTGGTTGATGAATGGCCTCGTTTGTAGTCGTGTCCGGGTACGCCTATACGATCCGCCCAGTCAGCGTTGTCCGGGGAAGGGGGATGTCCATGATGAGTCTGTCACTTTCGTTGTCGCTCGATGTTTCCTCTTCGCTTGAGAGCTCAAGATCATGCTGCAAAAGGGATTGTTCGGTCTGTTGTAGGCTTCTGCTCTGAGGACTGCAGTCCGTTGCGCTTGGAAGGAGAGGAGATACCGGATCCGATGAATCGGATAGCGTGATGGTGTGGACGGTAGGGGTCTGTACTTGGTCTTGCGCTTTTTGGGAAGGGGAAGCGACTTCGTTCGGTGTTGCCTCTGCGTTCTCGGACTCAGTTGCAGGGGGTCTGCCGTAGTCCGTGGCCGATGTTGTTTGTTTCGAGGACGGGATGGGCTGAAGAGCAGGAAGTCGTCCAGGCTTACTTGGCGAGTGACGGCACTGGCATAGCTTCGTCTTGACGTACAGTCTACGGTCGCATGAGACGCTCCGCAGCGGCCGCAGTCAGTCGTGCACCCCTCTGTAGCGTGGCCGAATGTCGCACACCGGTTGCAGTACTCGGTTTTGCAAGCTGCCTTAAAATGCCCCTCTTGGTGGCACCTGCGGCACACTCGTCGGATGCCCCTGTAGTCGAACGTGGCCCGGTGCCCAGCAATACGCAGGAAATTGGGAACTGGGTTTGAGTCCCGCATTTCCATACGGACGTAACGAGTCCCGGTCTTGATAGTGGGATGGTCCTGGTAGACGCCAAATCGGACTTCCAGCACCTTGCCATACGGGGAGAGTGCTGCGACGAGGGTGTCGTTGCTGATGTAAACTGGGAGGAACAAACAGGTCACGGTCGTAACCTGCGGTCCTACCGGAACGATTGGGACTCTTGCACCACCAATGGTGAGTCCCTCGGCGTTGACGATTTTCGCCATTGCTGGCTTGGACGATACAGTTATCTGGAAGTTGGTGGCTCCCAGGTGCTGAATGGAGAACAATTCGGCTTTGCCGACAATGCTTGCAGCCGCATCGATGATAGCATCCACCGACGCGCCTGTCGGAGCGGTGACATCGAAGGCCTGGGTCTTCGGCGGGGAAGTGGGATGCGTTGAAGACATCCTGGGACTACCCCCCGACCGCACAAAAGTCGGGGGTAGCGCGTACGCACCAGCAGCAGAACTGACGACACTTCGCGGTTGATCACAGATGCGCTTAATAATAATAATAATAATAATAATAATAATAATAATAATAATATATAGTTGAACGTGAGCGCGTTGGTTTTTATAACTTGTTACAGAAAGAATAAACAAAAAGGACGGACAAGGACGGACATCTTTCGACTTTCAACAACATGTAGTGTTTTTATTAGATGGTGGCGTCGAGATCAGTGGACCATGAGGGAAAGGGGGGAAAGGAAGGGAAAAGTGAAAGAAGGAAAGGGGGAGGGAAAGGAAAAAGTGAAACAAGGAGGGGGAGAGGAGGGTAGAAGGTTGGGGCTGCAGGAGAGCGAGGATCTGTTAGCCTAGTACGACAAGAAGGGGGGTCGGCATGAGAAACTCAGGAAGTTGTTAGCCCGGTAAGATTAGGGAGGGGGTGGGGAGGAAGTGGTGTAGGGAAGAGGGGAGTCATCTTGAGACACAGAGCGGCGCCGCTTCGCCGCATTGTCAGTGAGCAAGGGCCCCCCGGGCCGCGTCAAGAGCCGCCAGTTGGGGGCGCAGATAAGCCGCCTCCCTCTCCGAAAGGACAAGCGAGGGAGACGAAATGTTTTGAGATGCCTGCTGCATGGCGTATGCTTCAATTATCTCGCGCCCGTAGCGGTCTCTATGTGAGCCCAGAATCCGCGCGTTGTGAAACTGGGGCTCACACGAAGAGCATGCGCCTCTATGGCGGAGAATGGGATGCTGGGACTCAATGTCCCCTTTTTTATTTCCCTGTCGTGCTCGCCCAGCCTGTCATTCACAGCAGCGGCCCGTTTGACCGATGTACTCGGCGCCGCACGACAGGGGATTGAGTACACGACCCGTTGCGCAGGGAATGAAGCCTGTTTGTGTTTCTTTGCACACCCTGCTCGTGAACGGCGCTGGGGGTCGTTCACGAAGGGCTGTATGGAACCTAATCGGAACCGGCATGATAAGGCCACATCGACATCGTACCGGCGGGCCGCTGCCCTCAGGCGATGTGATGTGTTGTGGTGGTAAGGATTACCGCGAACTTTTTTGGTCGAGGCGGTCTGGCGCGGTCGGGGTGCGGCTCGGAGATCAAAGATTTTAAGGATGTCGCAAGGAGGTCGCGAGGATAGCCCGCCTTCTGGAGGCGGCAGATTTGGGCAGTTAAGCTGGTTTGAGAAAAGTGGGGGCAAGATTTGGCACGGGATGAGGAAAGGAGGGATCTTACAATCCCGGACTTCCACAGTTTTTGAATGGTTGCTTCCGAACGGTAGCACGGGCTCTTGGACCGCTGCTGGAAACCCCAGCAGAGTCCATTGGGATTGGTGTTCAGGCGCAGATCGAGGAACTGCAATTCCCCGTCCGAAGGGTCCTCTCTGGTGAACTTGAGGCCTTGGGAGTGGGTTAAGAAAACCTGCTCGATTGAAGCGGAAAGGGTGCCGGGGGTGTGGAGTACGAGGTAGTCGTCAACGAACCGGAATACCTTGGTTCCCGGCGCCTTGACGCCGAGCTCCTCTCCACAGCCAGGTCCACCGTTGACATGTAGAATTCGCTTAGAACGGGGGCCAGGCAGGACCCTATGCAAACGCCGGACTTCTGCCTGTAGATGTTTCCCATGGTGTTCCTACAAGGGTGGATCTTAGGTATACGTCGACAAGCTGCAGGAACGC